>CM074725.1:111721886-111946886 GCA_037306005.1 Rhinophrynus dorsalis
TGAACTAGCTGATGAAGAAGGTCCGCAGAGGTGGCTTTCAACAGCAAGTCATCCATGTAATGAGTCACTCTGATGCCGTCCCCGGTGGAGGACGGATATCAAGGCCTCCAGAACCCGTTGGAAAACCTGAGGAGCTGTCGTCAGACAAAAGGGAAGAGCTGAGAACTGAAAATGTCCTCTGTTGCAAGCAAACCAAAGGTACTGCAGACTCTCTGGATGAATGGAGATGTGTAAATATGCATCCTGAAGATCCAGACAAGCAAGGAACTCCCCCGGGGACATGGCAGCAATAACTCTGAGCAGAGATTCCTGGAGATAGTGAGTCCGGGTCACAAAGGAATTGAGATACTTCAAATCCAAAATAGGGCAACATCTGCCATCCTTTTTCACGACCATGAAGAGGTTTGAATAAAGCCCTGAACCCCTGTCCAGAAGAGGCACTGGCTCCAGGACGTCCTTGTCCAGGAGAGCCTGAACAGCGCCGAACAGACAGCGTTTCTCTGTACCCCGAGGAGTATGAGAAAGATGAAAAGGAGAAGAGAATAGAAAGGGATCCTGTACCTGTCACTACCTCTAAAACCCATGGGTCTGTCACTGAATCCTCCCAAACGCTGTGAAAGAGGCGCAGATGACCACCCACAGCAGGGTGCAGACCCGGGTTCAGCAAATCATGCCGAAGCAGTCTTGGAAGCCTTAGGCTTGGAGGAGACCTTGGGCTTCCATTGCTATTTGGGCTCAGAGCTGAGGGAACCGCCTGATTCACCGGACTTGTCTCATACTGAAAGGAATGAAAATACCGGTTAAGCTTAATCGGCAATTTCTTCTTAGGGACCAAGGGTAGAAGAGTACTCTTACCCCCTGTGGCCTTACTGATCAATTCCTTAAGATCAGGCCCAAACAAGGAGGTACCCTGAAATGGCAGGGAAAGCAAGGCTTTCTTGTAAACAGTGTCAGCAGACCAGATCTTGAGTCAAAAAGCTCGCCTGGCCACCACAGATTTAGTAGAAACCATAGCCATCATGTGGACGGCATCAAAAACAGTGTTTTGCTTCAGATATATTGGTAAGAAGATGCAATTTATCTGAAGTAGGCGCATCCTGACAGACAGCCGTGGTGAGTTGCTCAGTCCAGACCGCAATAGCTTGGTTAACCCACGCAATAGCAAACGCTGGATGCATAGCGGTACCAACAGTGGCAAAAATGGACTTGAGGGAAATCTCAAGTTTATTGTCAGTCCAGTCCTTCAGAGCAGAAGCATCAGAGAATGGCAAGGCAGTAGATTTAGATAGCCTGGAGATAGGTGCATCCACCTTGGGGGGGATGAACCCACTTAGCAAGTGCAGCTTCAGAAAAAGGGTAAAGCTTGGCAAATTTCCTGGACACAGAAGCAGTCTTGTCTGGTGATTTCCACTCCTCAGAAACCATTCAAGAGTGGGGTTAGGTGGAAAATAAGTAAGGGGCTTAGCAGGCTTCTGAAAAACATCAGAGGGATCAGAAGGAACTCCCTGAACCAAGGGAATGTTAAGGGTGGTTAAGACGGCCCTGAACAGACCCTCAGCAGAGAGGTCAGGGTCAGCTTCAAACGGTTCCCAAGACAACGAGAAAACTCCAGAACCGAACAATCCTTAACATCCGAATACAACAGCAGTTCCTCCTCAGAGGAATCTGACATCAGGTGCCCCCTGAGGTTTAGGCAGGGAAGATCTGATTTTAGAGGGGGCCTGCCATGTCTGAAGGGCCCCCTGTATCTGGGATGGACAGAGTTACAATGTGGACATAAGGTCCCTAGTCGCAGCATTAAACTCTTGCACCCAAGCTGGCTCAATAGCATGGCTGGAGGTCCCTGGGTTGCTGTCAGGAACTTCAAAACATGCTGGGCATAAGTGACCAGAGAACTCTCTAGGAAGACCTGAGTGACAGAAAGAGCAATGCGCAGTGGGGGAAACTGAGACCTCAGCCTCCTTAGTCTTAGGTCTAGCCACACGCTCCAGCGGTATAGACATACTTACAGTGTCAAAATAACCAACTGTACAGTAAATCACCCAATCACAGTGTGTAAGATTAAAATTTCACCCCAGAAATGCTAAATACAGACTTATCTGGCAGGCAAAGGGTTAATCTGCAGAGGAGAGAAGGAGTCTCCAAGCCCTGCGTAGGATACTCGCTAGAAATGCTCACAAAATGGCTACCGCTGTGGGAGCCAATCAAAAAATAGGCGCGAAGCAAATGCTCATTGGAAATGTAGTTTTTCCCAAAAAAAGTATCCCAAACAGTTCTCGAAGCCCCCTGAGCCCCCCCAACACACTAACTATAAACTGGATGATAGAGCAAGGGTAGACAAGTAAAATGAGCCATCTCTGAAGTCGCTAGGTTAAACAGTTGCAGAGATACTTCCCAAACAGTATAGTCCCATAGAGGTGAATGGAGCAATGGCGTCTATGCGGTAAAGCACGCCTTAAAGGCGCAGTACACAATTTTTAACAAAATTAAAAGTAAAACATGAAAAGGTGTAAAACATAAAGGAAACATGTTTGGACACCCAGAAAACACTAATCCAGTAGGAAAAGTGTCATAATCCCCCCCCCCCAATAAAATGCCAAACCAGCAGTGAAAGGGTTAAGTTACCACATAAACCCGCTCCAAACACCCAAAAGACACACAAACGTACCCAATGAGTGCAAGAGTGTGCAATAGGAACTCCAGAACACAACCCCTGTGCATGTAACTCCGCGACACGGTGAACAGACACAATCGCCAGGAGAAAGGCCACTTTCCATGTCAGAGACAGAGGAATAGTAGCCAAAGACTCAAAGGGAGGGCGCTAAAGGATGCCCAAAACCAAGTTAAGATCCCACTGAGGAGTGGGTGACTTGAAAACCGGATGAGTATGAGCAACGCCCTGAAAGAATACTTTGACATCAGAAAGGATGGCAATTCGTCTCTGAAAGAAAACAGAGAGGGCAGAAGTCTGAACCTTAAGGGAACTCAAACGGAGGCCTTTATCCACACCATCCTGCAAAGAGGCCAGGACCGTAGGTAAATCAAAGTCCTGAGACAGGTCCCTGTCAGCACACCAGGACAGAAAAGCCGATCAGACACGATGGTAGATCTTGGAAGAAACAGGCTTGCGGGCACTAAGCATAGTGGCTACCACACCAGAAGAGAAGCCCTTCTTCAATATTGAGGATTCAATTTCCAAGCCGTCAAAGCTAGCCAAGGCACATCCTCCTTCCACAGGTAACCCTGTGGAAGAAGATCCACACAGTCGGGGAGCCGAAAGGGCTCTGTTACTGACAGGTCCACGAGCTCCGGAAACCAAGACTGGCAAGGCCAGTATGGCGCAATCAGAATGATTGGGCAACGCTCCAGTCGTAGCTTCCGCAACACCATGTGCAACATGGGAAGGGGAGGAAAGATGTAAGCCAGAGGAAAGGTCCAAGGAAAGGACATTGCATCCACCGCTAGAGCCAGAGGGTCTCGCCACCGAGAACAAAACAATGGAACCTTCCTGTTGTGTCTCATTGCCATCAGGTCGATGTAAGGGGAAGCCCATCGCTGAACAATGAGTTGAAACACCTGCGGATTGAACTCCCACTCTCCGCTGTCCACTGTGTGTCGACTGAGGAAGTCCGCCATGATGTTGTCTATGCCTGGAATGTGCAACTGCGGATATAGCTGGCATGTGATCTTCTGCCCAGGACAAAATAGCCTTGATCTCTAACCAAGCAGCGAGACTTCTTGTTCTGCCTTGCTTGTTGATGTAAGCCACGGCCGTGGCATTGTCGGACTCCACTCTGACTGGACAGTCTTCTAGCTGAGAAGTCCAATGTCTCAGGGCATGAAATACCGCCCGAAGCTCCAGAATGTTGATCGGAAGGAGAGACTCCTCTGGAGACCACCGACCATGAGCGCTCAAACGGCCCAGGACCGCACCCCAGCCGGAGAGGATGGCATCCGTAGTCACTTTGGTCCAAAAGGTCACAAGAAAGGACTTGCCCTTCAGCAGGTTGGAGAGGTCGAGCCACCATTACAAGCTCAGCTCCACATGAAGAGGAAGGGAAACAAATGACTTCCGAAGATCCTGCGGGCCCTTGGACATCTGGATCACGAATCTCTGGAGCTCTCTGGTGTGCGCCATTGCAAACAGAACTGCTTCTATGGTGGAAACGAATTTCCACACTAGAGCTTCTGGAGTGGAACGGAATCCTGGGACAGAATCGCTGAAACCCTGTGAGCGATCTGGTGAGCCACCTCGTCCGTGAGGAACACCATGTTCTTCTGAGTGTTGAAGAGAAGGCCCAGGAATATCAGACGCTGGGATGGAACAGGATCTGACTTGTCCAAGTTGATGATCCACCCGTGATAGGAGAGAGCCTGAATGCAGTCCTGAACCTGCTGAAGGAGGAGATCGCAGAGGCGGCCTTCAGAAGCAAGTCGTCCATGTGTGGAGTCATCCTGATGCCGTTCCGGTGGAGGACAGATATCAAGGCGCCCCGGACACGGTTGAAAACTTGAGGAGCCGTCGTCAGCCCAAATGGAAGGGCTGAGAACTGAAAATGTCCCCTGTTGCAGGCAAGCCGGAGGTACTGTCTGCTCTCTGGATGAACGGCAATGTATAAATATGCGTCCTGCAGATCCAGAGAAGCGAGGAATTCTCCTGGGGACATGGCAGCAATCACTGTGCGCAAGGACTCCTGGCGATAATGAGTCAGTGTCACAAAGGAATTGAGGTCCTTAAAGTCTAAAATAGGGCGACAGCTGCCGTCCTTTTTGGCGACTACAAAGAGGCTTGAGTAAAACCCTGAACCCCTGTCCTGAAAGGGCACTGGCTCCAGAACATCCTTGTCCAGAAGAGCCTGAACAGTGCTGTTGAACAGACAGCGTTTCTCTTTACCTTGAGGAGTATGAGAAAGACGAAAGCGAAAAGGAGGAAGAGAAATTAAAGGGATCTTGTACCCTTCCTTCACCACCTGTAAAACCCATGGGTCCGCCACAGACTCCTCCCAAATGCTGTGATAGTGTCGCAGATGATCACCCACAGCTGAATGCGGACCCGGGTACGGTGAGTCATGCCGAAGTAGTCTTGGAAGCCTTGTGCTTCCACTGATGTTTGGGCTTGGAGGAGGTACGCGGTGCTGAGGGAACCGTTTGGTTCGCCGGACGTGTCATTCTGGAAGGAACAAAAAAGCCGGTTACACTTAAGTGGCAACTTCTTCTTAGGGACCAAGGGTAGAAGTGTACTCTTACCATCAGTGACTTCACTAATCAGATCCTTAAGATCTGGCCCAAACAAAGAGGTACCCTGAAAAGGTAGGGAAAGCAAGACTTTCTTAGAAGCTGTGTCAGCAGACCAAATCTTGAACCAAAGAGCTTGCCTGGCCACCACAGACACGGTGGAAACCCTAGCCATCATGCGGATGGCATCAAACAAGGCAGCAGAAACATAGTGTTGAGTCTCATATATGTTGGCAAGGAAATGCAACTTATCCGAAACAGGAGCATCCTGACGGACAGCCTTGGTGAGCTGCTCAGTCCAGACCGCCATGGCCTGGTTCACCCAGGCAGCAGCAAATTGCTGGACGCATACCAGAACCAGCAGTGGCAAAAATAGACTTGAGGGAAACCTCAAGCTTCTCATCAGTCCAGTCCACCAGAGTAGAGGCATCAGAGACTGTTAAAGCAGTAGATTTGGATAGCCTGGAAATAGGGGCATCCACCTTAGCAAGCGCGGCCTCTGAAACATATAAATTTACTTACCGATATTTAGTTTTCTTCTGTGTAACTCCAAGGCATTAGAGAGTGGGAACGTCTCCGCCCTCCAGCTGGGTAGGACAAACCGGAAAATTCAAAAGGCGCCACACGGATGATTCCACCAGTTTCCTTTTGGCAAAGCTGTAAGATACTAAGATAAAGAAGGTTAGTAGGGTGGGAATGCCTTGGAGTTACACAGAAGAAAACTAAATATCGGTAAGTAAATTTATATGTTTCTTCTGTGTATCCAAGACATTAGAGAGTGGGACTTAAAAGCAGTATTCCACAAGCATAGGGAGGGACTTACAATTAGTGTTTCATCACTGCCTCCAGGACCTTTCTGCCAAAGCTGGCATCCGCTGAAGCTTGTAGGTCCAGTTGATAATGCTTCATGAAGGTCGAAATCGATGACCAAGTGGCAGCTTTACATATATCTAAAGGGGTTGCCTGAGCTTGCTTGGCCCAAGAAGTAGCCATAGCTCTAGTGGAATGTGCCTTAATATTGGTGGGTGCTGTAAGACCAGCTTCTGCATAGCATATCTTAATACATTCCTTAATCCAATTAGAAATTGATGGTTTTGAAGCTGCTTTACCCTTGAATCTGCCTTGGAAATATATAAACAAAGCTTCTGCTTCTCTAAAGTCCTTGGTTCTATCGAGATAGATTTAGTCCGATGTGTCTCAACCTAAGTGGTTGAGAAGTATTTCCTTAGGATTCTGAGGGTTGTTGCAGAAGGAAGGAAGAATGATATCCTGGTTAATGTGGAAATCTGAGACCACCTTAGGGCGAAAGGATGGTTTAACATAGTAAATTAGGTTGAAAAAAGACACAAGTCCATCAAGTTCAACCTTCGCTTAACCCTGAATACTATTTTGTCTGAGTGAACAGACAAAAAAGGGGGCTTTGAAGAGAGAGCTTGCAGTTCATTTACCCTTCTGGCTGAAGTAATAGCAGTGAGAAAAACCGTTTTAAGCGTCAGCCGATGTAGAGAAATATTTTCTATGGGCTCAAAAGAATGGGAGTTAGAAAGCTGGTTGAGAACAAGGTTTAGGTCCCAAGGAGCTACTAGTTCTCTGAAGGTAGGTCTGGATTTGACAATGGATTTTGTAAATCTTTTCACTAGGTCATGTTCAGCCAACGGCTTGGCCAGAATTGCAGAGAGCGCCGAGATTTGAACCTTTAGGGAAGCTGGTCGAAGGCCCATTTGAAAGCCTTCTTGAAGAAAATTCAAAATGGTAGCTTCATTCAGGTCCTGTAAGGTTAGATCCCTCTGATTACACCAATTCGCAAAGACAGACCAGATTCTGTAATAGATTTTTGTCGTAGAAGGTTTCCTTCCTTGAAGGATGGTATCAATAACTGAATCTGATAATCCCCTATTCTTTAGAGATTCCCGCTCAGCCGCCAAGCCGTTAGACGTAATAGATTGAGATTGTCGTGGAAGACAGGGCCCTGAAGCAGAAGATCTCTCCTCATGGGAAGCTCCCAAGGTTCCTCTATTGACAACTGAATCAAGTGGGAGAACCATACTCTCCAAGGCCAGTATGGGGCGATCAGGATGGCTTCCACCCTGTCCGTGCGGATCTTCTTCAGTACCTGCATGAGGAGAGGAGTCGGGGGGAAGATGTAGACCAGATGGAAGTGCCAGGGGAAGGTTAGAGCATCCTGGCCCATGGAGAGTGGATCCTGCCACCTGGAGAAGAAGATTGTTCTTCTTGTTTAGACTTGATGCCATTACATCGACGTCTGGGTGGCCCCACCTGGCTGTGAGTTAATTGTAGACTTCTGGATTCAGCGACCATTCTCCCTGATCTAGAGTATGACAGCTGAGGAAGTCTGCTTCTAGATTGCTTTTCCCGATGATGTGGGCTGCTGAGATTCCTGATAGATGTTTTTCGGCCCAGAGAAGGAGACTTCTTACCTCCTTGCAAAGAGCTGGGCTCCTTGTTCCTCCCATGTTTTTTTAGATACATTGCTGTTGGGACATTGTCTGTTCGGATTAAGACGTTTGTCCGTTTGAGCTGTGGACTGAAGTATAACAGAGTTTTCCTTACTGCTCTCATTTCTAGGATATTTATATGAAGGGGTATTTCTGATGCTTTCCACTTTCCTTGGACAGTCTTGTGATTCCAGGTTCGTCCCCAACCGGAAAGACTGGCATCTGTGTAGACGATTTCCCATTTTTGTGTCAACAGAGATCTTCCTTTTTGAATGTTCCTTAGGTTTAGCCACCACTGGAGGCTTAACTTTGCTTGGGAGGATAGAGGGATTCGTTGAAAGGGATTCCCATGGTCTGCTTTCCAGAATCTCAAAAAATTGGATTGGCGGCAACGCAAATGTAGTTTTGCCCAAGGGACAATTTGAGTTGCTGAAGACATCAGGCCCAGGAGTTCCTGGAAGTCCTTGGCAGAATGGTGGACCTTGTTCAGAAAAATTTATGTTTTCCTCTGAAGTTTGCGAACTCTGTCTGCCGAAAGACGAACTGAAGAGTCCTCTGTATTGATCTGTAGACCCCGGAAGATCATTTTCTGTGATGGCAAAAGCTGACTCTTTTTGAAATTGATTATCCAGCCTGTTTCCTGTAGAAACTGTATGACTAGATGAGTCTGAGCGGGCTACTTTGAGAGATGGAGCCATTATTAGGAGGTCGTCCAGGTAAGCCAGGATGTTGATCCCTTGTTGTCTTAAGCGTGCCAAGGCTGGAGCTAAGACTTTGGTGAACACTCTTGGGGCCGATGACAGGCCAAATGGGAGGGCTGCAAATTGGTAATGGTGGTGCTGGATTGCAAACCTGAGGAATCTCCTGTGCACAGGATGAATAGGGATGTGATAATATGCATCCTTGAGATCGATAGATGCAAGAAACATCCCTGGAGATAGTGCCTGGATTACTGACTCCGTGGACTCCATCTTGAAGTGGACTTGTTTGAGAAGAATGTTGATTGAATTGAGGCCCAGAATTGGCCTGTAAAGATTTGAAGGCTTCGAGACTAGAAAGAAGGGAGAATAAATCCCCGAAAATCTGTATTGGCTCGGGACTTCCTCTATGACTGCTTGTTCCAGTAATGAGTTGATTAAGTCCCAGAGAGCTTGCCTTTTGTGTAGATTGGTTGTAACTCTGGATCTGATGAAATGAGGAGAACGAGGGACAGACAAACTCCAGTGGATACCCCAATTCTATGATCTGGGAGACCCAGATGTCTGGGTGTACCTGGGACTTCCAGATCGGTAGAAAGGACCCCAGTCTGCCCCCTACTGGGATCTGGGTTGAGGCCCACCAGGAATCATTGGTTTTCTCTTTTGAATTGGGGCTTTTTGACGTATTCACGTCTGGAGCCCCCTCTCTGGGAAGGTCTTCCTCTGTAGTCTCGTCTTCTGTTGTCACGAAATGGCCGATTCCTGAATCTAGATGCCTGAAAGGATGGAGATGATCTACGTTTTCTCTCTTGTGGTAGAAACGGGCTTTTTCCCCCAGAGGCCTTCTTGATGATTTCGTCAAGGTGTTCGCCAAAAAGGGAGGAACCCGTAAAAGGAAGAGAAATAAGCTTACTTTATGAGGTAGTATCTGCTTTCCAGGTTTGAGCCATAAGGATCTGCGAGTAGATATAGAGAGCGCCGAAGATCTGGCCAGAAGACGAATGATATCCAGTGAAGCATCGCAGGAGTAATTTGTAGCTTCCTTAATGGTAGCAACTTCCTTTAAAAGTTTGGATCTTGAGACGTTCGATTCAATCTTGTCTTCTAGCTCTGTGAGCCAAATACGCATTACTCTGGAAACACAAGCCATAGCTGTCGCCGCTTTCAAATTTTCCCCTATCACTGAAAATTGCTTGAGTGCGCCGTCCATCTTTCTCTCCATTGGATCACGCAGAGAGTTACCATCTTCTAAAGGTAGGAGAGTCTGCTTTGCCAGGTGTGCAATAGGAGCGTCGACCTTAGGTGAGGTAGACCATTGTTGTACGTCCTTCTCATTAAAGGGAAACATCTTCTTAAACCTTCTAGGGACTGCTGACCTTTTGTCACCCAGTTTCCATTCCGCCGCTATTAGGTCTGAAATGGACTGGAAATACTGGAGCAGATTTCTTTTTCCCCAGAAAGGCCTTATCCATAATATCCAAGTCTTGTTGAGATTCAGAGACCCAAGGTTTTCCTGATGAGCTTAACAAAGGAATCTATGCGATCAGAATTAAAAACTCCAGTTTCTTCTGTTATTTCGCCTTCCTCAGAACCATATTCTGAGCCTTGTTCATCCATGGGAGATTCATAATCCTCTTCCTCTCCATGTTGCATAGATGAGGTCCCTTCCCCGGGTCCCTTCGTTGTTTCTTTGAGGCAGATTCCCCCTGCATTGCTTTAAAGGTCTCTTGCATTGATGTTTTCATCCAGGACAAGAAGTCCTGGAACTGAGAAGGGAACTCATTACATGCTGCCTTCTTTAAACAATCGGCACATAGTTTAGCAGAATCAGTGGCTTGAATTTTAGAATCACAGCCTGCGCATTGCTTACATTTTTGACTGGATTTTTCCTCCTTAGTAGAGGTCTCAGCAGCAGATTTTTCTTTGGAAGAGGTTTTTGCAGGAGTAGACATGCTAATCAGAAGAAAAAAGTGGCTTGCACCCAACAAGATTAAGCCTAATTAAAAAAAATGGAACTTACCTGGAGTCGCTTTGACGCCAAACAAGGGACTTCCTGATCCAGATCCCCATAAGCCTTATGCGCATGCGCTGTAGAAGTTCCTGCGTTTCACACATGGAACGCATCAGAATACCGCCCCCGGAAATGCCTAATTCAGAGAGGGGCGCATAGCTCCTTTAAATGAGCGTTGCGCGCCGTGGTGCCAATGAAGGCGCTCCGTCCTGATTCAGCGAAGCAGGCATTGTCTCAGCCTGCTATCGCCATTAAGTGCCGGAAGCGGGGAGGAGGTGTCCTCAAGGCGGGAGAGACGCCGAGGAACGTAGACCTTGCCTCCGTCGGACCCAGCAGCGGAGGAGAAGGTAACGGGGGGGAGAGAGATATGCAAGGCGGCACTCATGGCGGCCAGGGAGCAATAAAAGAAAACGTCCAGCCAGCTGGGTAGGACAAAAGAAACTGGTGGAATCATCCGTGTGGCGCCTTTTGAATCTACCGGTTTGTCCTACCCAGCTGGAGGGCGGAGACGTTCCCACTCTCTAATGCCTTGGATACACAGAAGAAAAGGGATAAATCTTAGTAAATTTCCTGGAGGCAGACGCTTTCTTGTCAGAAGATTTCCACTCTTCAGACACCAGGCGGTCAAGAGTGGGGTTAGGTGGAAAGTATGTAAGGGGCTTAGCAGGCTCCTGGAATACATCAGAGAGATCAGAAGGGACCTCTTGAACTAGGGGAATGTTAAGTGTAGTCAAGACAGCCCTGATTAAGCCCTCAGCGGAGGGTTCAGGATCAGCTTCAAAGGGATCCCCAAGAAACTGAGATGACTAATACGGAACATTCATCTGAATCCAACAGTAGTTCCTCCTCAGAGGAATCTTACATGTCAGGTACTCCCTGAGGTTTAGGCAGGGAAGACCTGACAGAGGAGGGGGGCCTGCCAAGCCTGAAAGGCCCCCTGCTATTGGGATGGAAAAACTTGTAATGTGGACCTAAGGTCCCTAGTCGCAACCTTGAACTCTTGCACCCAAGCTGGCTCTATAGCATGGCTGGAGGGCCCTGGAATGGTGTCAGGGACATCAGAACGTACTAGGCATAACTGACCTGAATATTCTCTAGGCAGGCCTGAGAGGCAGGAAGAGCAATGCGCAATGGGGGATACAGAGACCCAGCCTTCTTAGTCTTAGGTCTAGCCCCAAGCTCCAGCGGTATAGACATTCTCACAGTGTCAAAATACACAACTGTACAATAAATCACCCAATTGTAGTGTGTAGGATTAAGTTTCACCCCAGAAATCTCTAATTCAAACTTATCTGGCAGGTGAAGGGTTAATCTGCAGAGGAGAGAAGGAGAGTCCAAGCCCTGCGTAGGATACTCGCCCAGAAACACTCACAAAACGGCTGCCGTGGCAGGAGCAAATCAGAATCAAGGGTGCAAAGCAAATGCTCATGGGAAATGTAGTTTTTCCCAAAAAGTACCCTAAAACAGTACCCGAAGCCCCTGAGCGCCCCAACACGCTTGAATCATCAACCGGATGATAGAGCAAGGGTAGACAAGTAAAATGAGCCATCTCTGAAGTCGCTATAGCGGTTGCAGAGATACGTCCCAAACAGTCTGATTCCATAGAAGTGAAAGGAGCAATGGTGTCTATCTGGTAAAGTGCGGCTTAAAGGCACAGTACTCAATTTTTACAAATATTAAAGTAAAATATAAAAAAGTGCAAAACAGCCACAGAACATGTGAGGATACCCAGAAAACACTATTCCAGTAGGAAAAGTGCCATAAACCCCCCAAAAGTGCAAAACCAGCAGTTAAAGGGTTAAGTTACCACATAAACCTGCTTCAAACACCCAAACAGATATTCCCAATGAGTGCAGGAGTGTGCAGTAGGAACTCCAGAAATACACCCCTGTGTGGTGGGGCACTGTGGGAGAAGTGGACCTGCAGCACTCAACAGGTAGCTCACCTTTCCTGCAGATCTTCTGTCTTCAGATTACCATGGATAAGAAGTACCTCAGTGGGTAACTCCTGGGGAAGCACTTGGAATCAAGATTTTTCCCCTCAGGGCTCAAGGTCCACTGGAAGCACCTGGAAACTGAGCTAGCCACATTAAAGGGCATTGTCAGTCATGGTGGTATTCCATATCTAACAGAAAATAAAATAGGATTTTAGTCTTACCTGTTAAATCCTTTTCACTTAGTCCATACAGGTCACTGGTACTCTGGGAGTCGATTCGCCCCTTTAATAGGCAGGAACAATTATGCAAATGATTGCAGGGGGCGGAGCCTCCCCTCCTACTTAAGCCACCTTCAGGCCAGAGCCACTAGATTGATTTGAGACACTAAAACTGACCCCAGGTAAGCAAGAAGAAAGACTCCTGTGAGCATGCCCCAAAGGTCTCCCACTGAATGCCACAGGAGAGCCAGGTCTGGTCCCTTGACAGGGTGGGAGACCAGTGACCTGTATGGACTAAGTGAAAAGGATTTAACAGGTAAGACTAAAATCCTATTTTCACTGTCGTCCAATACAGGTCACTGGTACTCTGGGATGTACAAACATTGAGCTGATCCAGAGGTGGGAAATAAGGCAAGGACCAGTACAAGGCCCAAGTCAGTAAAACTGCTATGAACCAGTTAATTACATAGCCCAAACTGTAAGTGTCAACGGACACCAACCAAGGGAACAACCCCTGAACAAGCACAGCACACGGAACTAGAGCCAACTGGGCTCAACAGTAAGGAAGCACTAAGGATCACAGAGCGGAAGACCTACACAGGCAAAACTGCCTCCAGGACCTTCCTTCCAAAACTGGCATCAGCCGAAGCCAGTACATCAACTCGATAGTGCTTAGAAAAAGTGTGCACAGAGGACCAAGTGGCCGCTCTGCACAGTTGATCAGCAGATGCCTGATTCTTGTAGGCCCAAGAGGCCCCAATAGATCTGGTGGAATGGGCAGTCTCCCGGAAGGGAACATGCTTATTCCGCAATTTATAGGCTTCACGGATAGTAGCCTTAATCCAAGAGGCAATAGTAACCTTGGAAGCCGGTCTCCCTGCCCTAGGCCCCTCAGGAATGACGAATAAGGCGTCAGACTTCCTGATAGACTCGGTGCAATGAACATAAAACTTGAGGCAACGCACCACATCCAACAAATGGAGATCCCGTTCCTTGTCAGATGAAGGATTAGGGCAGAAAGAGGGAACCACAATCTCCTGATTGATGTGAAACTCGGACACAACCTTGGGTAAGAATTCCTTGGTAGTGCGAAGCACAGCCTTATCCTTGTGGAACACCAGGTAAGGAGGTTTACAAGACAGAGCTTGTAACTCTGCTACCCGGCGAACGGAAACAATAGCCAAAAGGAAGGCCATCTTCCAAGTCAAGAGACGTAATGGAATGGAAGCCAAGGATTCAAACGGGGGTCGCTGGAGAACTCCCAGCACCAAATTGAGGTCCCACTGGGGGGTAGGACTCTTGAAAACAGGCCGAACATGAGTCACACCTTGGAAGAAAACTTTCACATCAGGAAGGATAGCAATCCTTTCCTGGAAAAACACAGACAAGGCAGAAGTCTGAACTTTGAGGGAACTCAGACTGAGCCCCTTATCAACACCGTCCTGCAAGAAGGCCAGGACAGTGGGAAGATGAAAATCAAGGGATAATTTCTTATCAGAGCACCATGCAACGAAGGTTGACCATATGCGATGATAGATCTTGGAGGACACAGGCTTACGAGCACTGAGCATAGTCGACACCACAGAAGGAGAAAATCCTTTCTTTGCTAGAATCGAGGATTCAACCGCCATGCCATCAAATGGAGAGAGTGAACATCCTCCTTCCACAGATATCCCTGAAGAAGTAGGTCCGGACGGGCAGGAAGTGGGAACGGATCCGCCACTGACATGGCCATCAACTCCGGATACCAGGACTGGCGAGGCCAGTTTGGAGCGATCAGGATGACAGGACAACGCTCCTGCTTCAATTTCTGGATGACTCTGATCAATAGAGGAAGAGGAGGAAAGATGTAAGCCTGAGAAAAATCCCAAGGGATCGATAAGGCATCCATTGCTAGAGCAAGGGAGTCCCTCCTCCGGGAGCAAAACACCGGAACCTGCCTGTTGTGTCTGGAGGCCATCAGG
Source organism: Rhinophrynus dorsalis (assembly GCA_037306005.1). Classification (NCBI taxonomy): domain Eukaryota; kingdom Metazoa; phylum Chordata; class Amphibia; order Anura; family Rhinophrynidae; genus Rhinophrynus; species Rhinophrynus dorsalis. Next base: position 111,736,405 of record CM074725.1, read on the forward strand.
TCCACCACCGGCATCCCCCACCTCTGGGTGAGCAAGTGAAACACCTCTGGATGAAGAGCCCATTCTCCGCTGTCGACGGCATGACGGCTGAGAAAGTCCGCCATGACGTTGTCTACTCCTGGAATGTGAACGGCAGAGATAACAGGCACGTGATCTTCTGCCCAAGACAAAATATCCTTGACCTCCAACCAGGCGGTGCTGCTTCTTGTGCCGCCTTGCCTGTTGATGTAAGCCACCGCAGTGGCGTTGACGGACTCCACTCTGATCGGACGACCGGTCAGTTGAGATTCCCAGTGTTTCAGGGCAAGCCGGACGGCACGCAGTTCCAGAACATTGATGGAGAGAAGAGATTCCTCCAGACCCCATTTCCCCTGAGCACTGAAACGACCCAACACAGCACCCCAACCCCGAAGGCTGGCATCCGTTGTGAGCGTGGTCCAACGAGGAACTTGAAAGGATCTCCCTTTCAGGAGATGGGAGAGATCCAACCACCAGTGCAGACTTGATTCCACATGAGGAGGTAGAGAGACTGACAGATGCTGATGATCTAGATGATTCTTGCACGTCTGGATCACAAATCTCTGAAGTTCCCTGGAGTGGGCCATGGCAAATGGTACCGCTTCGATCGTGGAAATGAACTTCCCCACCAGAGACGTCAACTTCGGTACCGGAACTAAGTCGAGTTCCAGAATCCCCGCCACTCGGATGGCTATCTGATGAGCCACATCCTCCGGCAGAAACACCATGCATTGGCGAGTGTCGAACAGGAGACCCAGGAACAGAAGCCTCTGAGATGGGACCAAGTCCGACTTGTCCAGATTCAGGATCCAGCCATGACGGGTCAGAGTGTGTATACACCTCTGCAGTTGCTGGTGGAGAAGCTCCGCCGAGGAAGCTTTGAGGAGGAGATCGTCCATGTAGGGGGTCACACTGACCCCGTCCTGATGAAGCACAGCTATCAAGGAACCCAACACCCTCTGGAAGACCTGAGGAGCTGAAGTCAGCCCAAAGGGAAGAGCTGAAAACTGAAAGTGTCCCCTGTGGCAGGCAATCATGAGATACCGCCTGCTCTCTGGATGGATAGGGATGTGAAGATATGCATCCTGAAGGTCCAGGGAGGCCAGAAATTCCCCTGGAGACATAGCGGCAATCACAGAGCGCAGGGACTCCTGGCGGAAGTGGGAAGTCACCACATAGGCATTGAGATCTTTGAGATCCAAAATACGACGAGCCCCTCCGTCCTTTTTGGCCACTACAAACAGGTTGGAATAAAATCCTGAACCTGTGTCCTCCGGAGGAACCACTTCCAGGACCTCTTTGTCCAAGAGATCCTGAATAGCGTCGTCGAACAGACGTCTTTTTGTGGGTTCCTGAGAAGGACAAGTAAAATGGAACCGAAAAGGAGGAAGGGAGGAGAAAGGGATCCTGTATCCCTCTGACACCACCTGAATAACCCATGGGTCCGCCACTGACTCCTCCCAAGTCCGGCAAAAGATGCGGAGACGTCCACCTACAGCCGGATGCGGACCCGGGTTCGGCGAGTCATGCCGAAGCAGTCTTGGAGGTCTTGGCCTTGGGGGCCACTTTGGGCTTCCAGGACTGTTTGGGCTTGGAGGAGGAGCGCGTAGTGGGAGGACCCGTTTGGGCCGAGGAGCGTGTCTCAGTCTGAAAGGAACGAAAGGACCGATTGCGTTTGGCTGGAAACTTTTTCTTAAAGACTGAGGGTAGAAGAGTACTTTTACCGCCAGTAGCCTCACTGATCATTTCTTTGAGTTCAGACCCAAATAGCAAATTCCCCTGAAAGGGCAAGGAAAGCAAGGCTTTCTTAGAGGCTGTATCAGAGACCAAATTTTCAGCCAAAGGGCACGTCTAGCCACCACAGAAGCAGTGGAGGCCCTCGCCATCATGCGCACAGCATCAAAGGCAGCGTCAGCAACATAATTCTGAGCTTCAGTGATATTAGCAAGAAGCTGCAACTGTTCAGATACTGGTGCATCCTGGCGAACTGCGTCAGTCAGTCGTTCAGTCCAGGCCGCAATAGCTCTATTAACCCACGCCACTGCAAAGGTTGGACGCATGGCAGTGCCAATGGAGGCAAAAATAGACTTAAGAGAAAGTTCTAGCTTTTTATCCGTCCAATCCTGCAGGGCAGAGGCATCAGAGACAGCCAAGGCGGTAGACTTGGATAGCCTGGAAACAGGAGCATCCACCTTGGGGGGATGAACCCATTTTGCCAGCTCAGTCTCAGGAAAGGGGTACAGTTTAGCAAACTTTTTGGAGACAGAGGAGGTTCTATCAGGATTCTTCCACGCCTCAGAGGCTAGACGGCAAGGGTAGGGTTAGTTGGAAAACAAACAACAGGCTTAGATGGTTTCTTTTGAAAAACGTCAGTAGGATCATAAGTGGATTCCTGAGTCAGAGGAAGGTTGAGCGTATTCAGCACAGCTCTAATCAGACCCTCGGCCGAGACTTCAGGGTCACATTCATAAGGGTCCCCAATGGACCTGTTAGACTCAATAACAGTGCGTTCCTCAGCATCAGAATCCTGCAATAATTCTTCCTCAGAAGAATCAGACACATCAGGAGCTCCCTGTGGCTTAGGCAGGGAGGCCCTGATTGTAGAGGGGGTCTGCCAGACCTGGAGAGCCCCCTGTACCTGAGAGGGAAAGAGTTGAAGAGTGGATCTGAGATCCCTAGTGGCAGCTTTAAACTCCCTCACCCAAGATGGCTCAATAGCATGGCTGTGAAGCCCAGGGTTGCTATCTTGACCAGTGCAGTTAGGGCATAGATCCCCCACATTATCACTAGATAGCTCAGTGTGACAAGAGGAGCAAAACGCCATGGGGGGAGCAGACCCCCCCATCCTGCTTTGACTTGGGTCTAGCCCCTGGCTCCAGTGAAGTAGACATGCTCACAGCGTCAATATACCCCACTTTAAACTCTAACACCCAGTAAAAGTGTGGAAGATTAAAGTTTCACCCCAGAAATGCCTAAATTTGGACTTATCTGGCCAGCGAAGGGTTAATCTGTTGAGGGGAGAGAAGGCTCTGTCCCTGCGTAGTGTACTCGCTGAGGAAGAGCAGCACAAAATGGCGGCCGTCTGGATAGCCAATCAGAAATGAGCGCGAACCGGGCGCTCATGGGAAATGTAGTTTTCCCCATACGAGTACCCCAAACAGTGCCCGAAGCCCCCCTGAACACTCCACACTTATAAAACATACACCGGATGATAGAGCAGGAGCCTAGCATTAAAATGAGCCCTCTCTGAAGTTGCTGTGACAAGCGGTTCCAGAGATATGTCCCACACTGTGAAATCTCATAGAGAGTAAAGGAGCCATAGCGTCTGAGCGGGAAAAGCTGCGCTTAAAGGCGCGGAACACCAATTTTAATAAAGTTTAACAAAACATTAAAAAGTGCCCAAACATGTATTAAACACATAAATAAACACTAGTCAAAGCTCCAAAACCCAGAGAATACCACAGAAACTGCATTAAATCATTAAAATGCAAATAAAAACACCCTATGAGTGCTGGAGTGCAAAGCAAACTCCCAAATACAAGCCCATCAAAGGGACACTGTGGGGACAAGTGGACCTTCAGCACTCAATGGGTGGCTCACCTTTCCTGCAGGACTTCAGTCTTCAGGTGACCATGATGAAGAAGAAATAAACCAGAGGTAGATTCCCCAGTAGGGAAGCTGCTTAACTCAAGCTGTTCCCTCTTCAGGGCATAAGGTCCACATAAAATCCCTGGAAGCTGCACCAGCAACTTTAAAGAGGGCAATTCACAGCCATGGTCACCCTCCTAATGGTGGTATTCCATATTTGAATAAAAAAATAACAAAATACTAAGTTGAATGCATAGATGTTCTCTACCTGGTGTGCACAGCACCCAGGAACAAATCAATCTAGTGGCTCTGGCCTGAAGGTGGCTTAAGTAGGAGGGGAGGCTCCGCCCCCTGCAATCATTTGCATAATTGTTCCTGCCTATTAAAGGGGCGAATCGCCTCCCAGAGTACCAGTGACCTGTATTGGACGACAGTGAAAAAAAGATTCTAAAACTATAGCAGAACTGTTCTCCACCTGGTGGTGTTGCACAGAAGGAACAAATCTTTCTGGAGCTGATTGGCTAGCTGCAGCCAAGGAGGGAAGGGAGGCTCCACCCCCTGCATACACTTTGAGAATTTGTTCCTGCCTACAAAGGGGCGGATCGCCTCCCAGAGTTACCAGCAACCAGTATTGGACAACACAGAAAGAGAGAGAGAGCGTGTGTGTGTGTTTTTCAGAGCAGAGGATACAAAACAAACTTGTATGTTGCAATTGGAAGATAAAGGTGCCAGGAGGGAGACACAGACACCCAGAGAGAAAGCCTGCAAATCAGGGGCTTGATTCTATTACCAGCGCTAAAAATAAAACAGGCTCTCTTTTTTTAAGTCAGTTTTTGCTATCCTATAACCCAACTTACCGCCTGTTTTGTGGTTACAATTAAGTCAGAAATTTTGCGCCTCAGATGTTGAGGCGTACAAGCCATTACGACAGTTTCAAAACCATTGTTGTTCGAACAAAAGCATTGTATAAAACAGTATAGAGCATAGAAATCCAAAATAAAGTGCCCCCCCTCGACATATTAATCCCCCTTCTAAAAGTCGACTTACAGGGCTTCCTTCCACCACATTAATCCGACAAATATTGTTCATGTAGTCAACAGTTATCCTTTCCCCTTCCAAAGTTGACTTACAGTGCTTTCTTTCACCATATTAATTTGACAAATATTGTACATCTGACATTTTAACCCCCTCCCCCTTGAAAAGTTGACTACAGTGCTCCCGTGATTTTCTTTCACCATTTTCATCTGACATTTTTCTTCTTCTGACATGCCCTCGTATTTTGTATTGCAAGATTACAATACCTCTCTGGTACTCATAGGGTTAATGTGTTTGCTACCCCTCTGGTACTCATAGGGTTAACAGGCAACCTGAATATGTATAAAAATAGGATTTTAGTCTTACCTGTTAAATCGGCTATTTTCACTGTCGTCCAATACAGGTTACTGGTAACGCTGGGATGTCCAACCATTGAGTTTCCCTGAGGTGGGAAGGAGGCAAGGACCAGGCGCGAGGCCCCCAAAGTCACCAGGACCTCTATGAACCAAGCGGTCAGAGATCCCAACAAAACAGAAGTGTCAACGGACACCAACTAGGGGTAAAAACAGACCCCAGGAACTGTTATACAGCACACTTAACTAGAGCCAACAGGGCTCAACAGTAAGGAAGCACTGAGAACCTCAGAAGAAGATCCTAGACAGGCAAAACTGTCTCCAAGACCTTCCTCCCGAAGCTGGCATCAGCCGAAGCCAGCACATACATCCGGTAGTGCTTCGAAAAGGTGTGCACAGAGGACCAAGTGGCCGCCCTGCACAACGAATCTGCAGAAGCCCGATACTAGAAGTTCAAGAGGCCCCAACGGACCTGGTGGAAAGAGCTGCGATCCGAAAAGAAACCTGCCCATTTCACAACTCATAGGATCTACCAACAGTGGACTTGATCCAGTACATAATGGTCGCTTCGGAGGCAGGTCTTCCTGCCCCAGGACCCCCGGAATGACTAACAGAGTGTCAGATGTCCTGACAACTGCAGTGCGATGGACAGAACTTGAGACAACGCACCACAACCAATAAGTCAGGGCGCCCATGAGCAACACCCTGGAAGAAACCCCTGACATCAGGAAGATAGCAATGCGTTTCTGGAAAATGACAGAAAGCACCGAAGTAAAAACCGTAAGAGTACTCAGACTGAGTCCCTAGTAAACACCGTCCAACCAAAAGGTCAGGACGGCGGGAAGATCAAAGTCATGAGACAGATCTCTGTCAGCACACCAAGACACAAATATTGGCCAGACACGGTGATAGATCTTGGAAGAAACAGGCTTACGGTACTAAGCATAGTAGACACCACAGCAGAAGAAAACCCTTTCTTCCTTAAAATCGAGGATTCAACATATAGGCCAACAAATTGAGCCGATGAACATAGTCTTCCACAGATAACCCTGTAGAAGAAGAGCTGGACGAGAGGAGAGCCGAAATGGCTCCACCACAGATAGGGTCATAAACTCCGGATACCATGCTTGACAATGTCAACCTAGAACAATCAGAATTACCGGACAACGGACCAATTACAATTTCCGTAACGCCCATATTAACATAGGGAGAGGAAGAAAAATGGCCAGAGAGAATGTCCAGGAATGGACATTGCATCAGCAGCAGAGGTAGAGTGACTCTTCACAGAGAGCAAAACGGCAGAACCTTCCTGTTGTGTCCCATTGCCATCAGATCCACTGGGGCATTCCCCATCTCTGAACTAGGAGTTGAAACACGTCCGGATGTAGTTCCCATTTTCCGATGTAGACTGCGTGATGACTGAGGAAGTCTGCCATGACGTTGTCTACGCCTGGAATGTGCACTGCGGAAATGACAGGAACAGGAACCTCTGCCCAGGACAGAATGGCCTTGACCTCTAACCAAGCAGCGAGACTTCTTGTCCCACCCTGACTGTTGAAGTAAGCCACTGCCGTGGTGTTGTCGGCTCCACTCAGACTGGGCCGTCCACCAGTTGAGACTCCCAATGATGGGAAGAAGGGACTCCTCCATGGACCACTTCCCCTGAGCGCTAAGGTGACCCAGAACAGCTCCCCAGCCCAGGAGGCTGGCATCTGATGTGACCTTGGTCCAGTAGGGAATCCGGAAGGATCTTCCCAGTAGGAGATTGGAAAGACCCACCTTAGGGGGATGAACCCATATAGTCATTTATGTTTCGGAAAAGGGGAAAAGTTTAGCAAACTTTCTAGACACTGAAGAGGACGTGACCGGAGTAGTCCATGCATCAGAACCAAACAGTCAAGAGTTGGGTAGGAGGAAAAGGAGTAAGGGGCTTTACAGGCACCTGAAAAACATCAGAGGGAACAGAGTGAACCTCCTGAACCGATGGAATGTTGAGAGTGGACAATACAGCCCTGATCAGGCCCTCAGTAGAGGTTTTAGGATCAGCTTCAAATTGGTCCCCTAAGAGACCTGGAAGATTCCAAAAGAGACCTAACCTCAACATTCGAATCTAGCAACAATTCTTCCTCAGAAGAATCTGACACATCAGGTGCTCCCTGAGGTTGAGGCAGGGAGGATCTGATAACAGAGGGGGGTCTGTTCATAACTGAGATGCCCCCTGTATCTGGGATGTAAAGAGCTGTAAAGTGGACCTAAGGTCTCCAGTTGCAGCCTTAAACTCTTGCACCTAAGCTGGCTCAATAGCATGGCTGGAAGGCCCTGGGTTGCTGCCAGGAACTTTAGAACCTGCTGGGCAGAAATGACCAGAGAACACTCTAGGTAGCCCTGTGTGACAGGAAGAGCAATGCGCAATGGGGGATACTGATACCCCAGCTTCCTTAGTCTTAGGTCTAGCCCCTAGCTCCAGCGGAATAGACAGACATTCTCACATTTTCAAAATAACCAACTGTACAATGAATCACCCAATTGTAGTGTGTAAGATTGATATTTCACTCCAGAAATGCTAAATATAGACTGTTCTGGCAAGCTAAGGGTCAATCTGTAGAGGAGAAAAGGATTGTCCAAGCCCTGTGCAGGATACTCATTGAGAAAAGTGCCCAAAATGGCTGCCGCGACGGGAGCCAATCAGAAATTAGGCGCGAATCAAGCGCTCATGGGAAATGTGGTTTTCCCAAAAAGTACCCCAAAACAGTGCCCGAAGCCCCCCAACACACTTGAACTATAAACCGGATGATAGAGCAAGGGAAGACAATTAAAATGAGCCCTTTCTGAAGTCGCTGTGTGAAGCGGTTACAGAGATATGTCCCAAACAGTGTTAACCCATAGAAAGTAAATGGAGCAATGGTGTCTATGCAGTAAAGTGCGCCTTAAAGGCGCAGTACACAATTTTAATAAAAGTTAAACTACAGGTTAAAAACATGAATCACATGCAGGGAACATGTATGCATATAGAGAAAACACTGATCCAGTAAGGAAAGTGTCAGAAAACCCCATTAAACATGTCAAACCAGCAGAGGAAGGGTTAAGTTACCACATAAACCTGCTCCAAATACCCACAGACATACACATACACCGAATGAGTGCCGGAGTGCGCAATGAGAACTCCCAAATACAAGCCCAATTAAGGGACACTGTGGGACAAGTAGACCTTCAGCACTCAAAGGGTGGCTCACCTTTCTGCAGATCTTCTGTCTTCAGGTTACCATGTCGTAAGAATTACCTCAGAGGGCAATCCATGGGGAAGCACTTGTAACCAAGATATTCCCCCTTCAGGGCTTAAGGTCCACCAAAAGGCCCTGGACACTGAGCTAGCCACTTTGGAGAGGGCATTTGTCAGTAAAGGTAACCCGCCTAATGGTGGTATTCAGTATTTGACAGGAAAAAAAACCCAAAAAACTAAAACTGACGAGATGTTCTCCACCTGGTGTGTTCACACACAGGAACAAACAATTCTGGAGCAGGCTGGGTAGACTACCACCTGAGAGGGAAGGGAGGCTCCACCCCCTGCATACATTTAGAGAATGTCCCTGCCTACTTAAAGGGGACTGACGCCTCCCAGAGTTATCAGTATTGGATGACAGTGAAAAAGTGTTTTTATTATAGATGTAATTTGTATGAAAATGTAATTAAATATTTTATTGATGTGTAACAATGATTTTCTTTTGCTAAATTATATATGTAATTTTTATTACAAAAGTACTTCAGACCTCAAGAGGGGTACCATGACCCCTTCCCTAGTATGGGGGCGACAATTGCCCACTTTATTAACCCTTTGAGTGCCAGAGGGGTACGGAATGCATTGCTTTGCAAAGTGTTGCTTACAGCACTGGCACTCAAAGGGTTAACCCTGTCGGCATCAAATGAGTAACCATTTGAGTGACAGAGGTATCCAACGCACTGCAATACGTGGATACCTCTCTGGAACTCAAAGGGTTAATAGTGGAGAGCCACTGGAGGAAGCGGGTGGAGGGGAGAGAGGCATTGGAGGAAGCGGGTGGAGGTGAGCTAAGCATTGGAGAAAGTAGGTGGAGGGGAGAGAGGCATTGGCGGAAGCGGGTGGTAAGCTTGTATTTGCTGCCCGCTTCCTCTCTCTCTCTCCCCTCCTCACTAGTCGACATTGAGTCGCACACTGAACATCTTCGTCCCTCCTCACTCGTATGCCTATACATATGAGTGAGGCGGGACAAAGATGTTCCGTGTGCGACTCAATGTCGACGAGTGAGGAGGGGAGAGAGAGGGGAAGCGGGCGGCAAATACAAGCTTACCACCCTGCTTTCTCCAATGCCTCTCCCCTCCACCCGCTTCCTCCAATGCTTCGCTCATCTCCACCCGCTTCCTCCAATGCCTCTCCACTATTAACCCTCTGAGTTCCAGAAAGGCATCCATGCATTGCGTTGGATACCTCTGTCACTCAAATGTTTACTCATTTGATGCCGACAGGGTTAACCCTTTGAGTGCCAGAGGTGTACGCAACGCATTGCAAAGCAATGTATTCTGTACTCCTGGCACTCAAAGGGTTAATAAAGGGGGCAACGGTCGCCCCCATGCTACGGGGGGTGTCATGTGGGGTCATGATACGCCTCTTGAGGTCTGAAGTACTTTTACTAAGTTATATAAGTAATTTTTATTACAAAAGAAAATTATTGTTACACATCAATAAAATATTTAATTACATTTTCACACAAATTAGATTTATAATAAAAACAAACTTTTTTATAGATATACAGGTTGCCTATTAACCCTATGAGTACCAGAGGGGTAGCAAACACATTATAATACGTCTCTGGTAATCATAGGGTTAATCTTGCAAATACAAAATACGACGGCATGTCTAGTATAATAGAAGAAAAATGTTGGATGAAAATGGTGAAAGAAAATCATATGAGCACTGTAGTTGACGTTTCAAGGGGGAGGGGGGTTAAAATGTTGGATGTACAATATTCGTCAAATTAACATGGTGAAAGAAAGCACTGTAAGTTGATTTTGGAAGGGGAACAGTTAATTGTCTGCTATGAACAATATTTGTCGGATTAATGTGGTGGAAGAAAGAACTGTAAGTCGACTTTTAGAAGGGGGGGTTAATATGTCGAGGGGGTCACTCTGTTGGATTTTGTTATGTGGAGAACACATCTAACACTTTATTTTTGTTGTCAAATGTACGCCTATTTCCTTGGACTTTGACATTTTGCACTTTTTTTTTTTGTAGGCGGTAGTCGGAAAAAAGCAGACAGTGCCAGTTTTGTTACTACTCTGAAAAATGCTGTCTATGCCAGTTTTGTTTGTTTTACTGTGGTTGAGAAACAGAATACCGACGTAACACGTTTGCAAAATTTGTGCTACTTGTTTTTCTTGTAACGCCGGTTTTAGCGTGGGTAATATAATCAAGCCACAGGTGTCTCAAAGGTTACTCCACAGCTGAAAAAGGCGCTGGAAAAAACAGGCCTCAATGGGAGCTTAAGAAAAATGGCACAATTGCGCTCTAGACACTGGCACCTAATTTGTCATTGTGGTGTGGGAGGTCCTCAAGGGGGTCTCCCCAAGAAAGAAAAAAAAAAATTATAATCCTGTGATCTGGAGCTAGCCTGTACTGTTGGGGACAACTGGTAGAGAGGACGTGCTTATAAGATTATGGCGGTCACATGCTCCATTCTTAGAGGCACCACACTGACACATTAAATGATATGTCCCAAAATTACAACACACCCCTGGCCCTTTAATAGACAGAGATCAATAAAAGTAGAATGAAGTGCATAAGAGCAGAGAAAGTGTGTCAGAGAAGCCCAAACAACTAAAGACCTCAGATTGTGCACTGCATCCCAGATCCTGAGAAAGCTTGCCCCAAGTTTCTTATCCAATCTGGAGGAACAGGAGCACAAATAATGGGCTGGAGCAGCCCATAAGTCTTTTACTCTACCTTGAAAGGTAGAAAGCATATAACATGAAGAGAGTTTATTTGGTCTCTCCTAACGTGCAGCGATTTCCATGTCCTAAGGGCATACAAGAGCATATGCCCTTTTTGCAGTGGTGTATTTAGGTTTTGTTCTGCCCTGGGCATAACTAAACTTAACCCCTGTCACAGATAAGCAACACAGGAGCCAGATGGTATAATAACCTTTATTAGGAGCGGTAATCAACAGCAAAACATACACAGCAAGTCAGAGGACGGAGCAGAGGGTAATCAAAGAAGCAAAGCCTCTATCAGAAATAGGAGGTCGTCTCTAGGTTCCCAGTCTGCAGAGACTAGGCCGAAGCCACTGGTAGTCTCATATGCCCGATAGACCCCGAGTAGAATCAAACGGTCTCCCCAAGGAGAATGCGGAAGGAGACTGACTCATGCCTGCAGTCAGTAATGGAAAGACAGTCTCTCCCAAAGGATGGCAAAAAGGGAGACTACTGACTCACTCCTGCAGTCAGTAATGGAAAGTTTACCAGAGCCACAGGTCCGCACCAGATTGGATATCTGACTCTAATGGAAGGCCAAATGGAGGAATAGTCAGACACAGCCACAGGTCAGCACCAGAATGGATGGTCGGACGAGCCAAAGGTCACAACGCAACGGGTAGTCAGCCTGAGCCACAGGTCCACACCAGATTAGGTTGTCAGATTAAGCCAAGGTCATACACGTAGCGGGTAGTCAGACAGAGCCACAGGTCAGCACCAGGACAGTTAGACAAGCCAGGGGTCATACACAGAACAGGTAGTCAGCCAGAGCCACACGTCTGCACCAGATTGGTTATCGGACTAAGCCAGGGTCATACATGGAACGGGTAGTCAGACAGAGCCACAGATCAGCACCAGAACGGGTAGTCAGGCAAAACCAGGTAATGCGCAGAGAAACAAGCTAATGAACTGCACTGAACACCAACGAAAGGGTGAATGAGCCCTGTGTCCAGGCAGCTTAAAAAGGCCTGCCCCAAAGGGAGGAGGATCACTAAATTGGCAAGTCTCCTTTAAATGGTACGCACGTCCATGCTCTTGGACGTGCGCCCAAAAGTGACATCATCCGGGTGTGGCCGTGTAGCCGAGAACACAGAAGCGGCTGCAACTGTGAGGATGACAGAACGCGGTTGAAAAGGAAAGGATGCGGCCGAGCCACCTGAATGACAGAACACAGCTGAGCCACGAGGGGGAAAAGATGCAGTCGAGCCGCCTAAGCAAGGGATGAGGCTAGTGCATCCAGAGGTAAGGATGCGGCCGGCTCGAGCAGCCACCGCGGGCTTACACTGACACCCCCATAATCTTCATTTGCCCGACCCCTATCTGTTCATGCCACACCTCTTCCTGTGTAGGATCTACCCCTTTCTATGTAAACCCCACCCCTTCCTGTGACTCCCAGGAGATTGGTACATGAAATTTTAGCATAATGATTTAATCCTGAATAAAAAAAAAAAAAATAGCATTCCAGTATGTGTGAAACAGATACTGTGTTAGACCCATTTGGATGCTAGGGAATGTTAAGAGCACTATCACACAAAATGAACTTGACAGCTGGATAAGAGAAAGGCTCTGGTACTAGCCTCTCTATGGGCCTTATGTAGAAAAACAAAGTGCAGCAGTTTTGGAGCAGACCAACTGCATCTGCACATAGGAGACAAAAAAAATCCCTAAATTCCAGCTGATTTAGACCTAGCTTTCAAAGAGTTAAAAGTTCAGTTTAAATGGAAGTCTAACCTCCAAGTTACTATAGCCAGAAAATCCTCATGACACCTATGATTTTTTACTTCTGTCTTTAAGAGAGAGAGGACATGTTCAATCAGCCCTACATAACATGACTGGAGATGGACAAGATAGCAAGCTGGCATGTGTTTCAAACTGGAGCAGGCAGATTGCAACAAAAGCAATGCTCTGCACACATCTATGGTCCTTAAAGGGTTACTCAATGAGTGCCCTCAGGTCCTGCTACCAACCGTCATGTCTATCTGTACGGATAGCCATCTAGATTGTAGTTCTTTATTCAAGGAGCAAGGCGAAAATCCATAGGGGCTATTAGGATTTGCCGACTATGCGCTACTTTCCCTTTTACGGTCCCACTGAGAATTTGTATTTTGTTCTTTGCAATGAGTTGGACACTCTAAGAAATCCTTACTGATCCATCTCTGGCATATGTCAAAAACTACTGCTGTTTACTCTTCTTTGGCTTGTTATATATTATGCCAAGCTGCCTGTCAAGAAAGGGGAAACAAGCTCTGCTGTGAGGACAAACAGCTTGGTGTTAACATTTAGCTTGGCCAGATATGAGTTGAGCTGGGTCTCTGTGGCCTCCAGTGACTTACTCCTCGTGTGGTGTGCTTGGCAATCAGGCCTCCTCAGCCTAGTGTTTCATCATCGCTCCTCCCATCATACGCAGTTGGCAGCCAATGAGAGAGGAGTAGCCTGGTCAAAATTCTCCTCTCTCACTGGGTGCAGTCCGGCCATCCCATTGCAGAAATGTGGCCATAGCATGCGGGGTTGCCCGCAGCAGCACACGGTGCTCTATCCCCCCCTTAGTCCCCCACTAGCACCGCCCCTGCCACCCCCTGTAAAGTGTCAGCCTAGGCCAAGATACAGCACTGCTATTGCCTGTGTGTGACATTTCATAGGGCACAGAGAAGGTTAAAATTCTAGATTATTAAAAATTAGCTTACAGGGAAACTTGCTAGAACAAATTTTGCTTGAAAAGTTCATAAAAAACAAATTCTTTATTTCCCAAATGAATGTTAAATTTAAACACTAGGACAAGCAAATCAGAAAACAGAACAAAAATGTAGTATGTTATTTTGGTTTGATGACCTCATCACTTTCTGGACATGTCAGGTTTTAAAGACTTTTACATGAAAACAGGGTTTTTCTAGAAAACAAAGGAAACATTTTATTAAATGACCAAGGCCATATAGGAATAATGCTTAGTTTCACTTCATATTCAAAGCATACGTAGAATTAAAATAATTAAAAAATTTATAATATGTAGTCAAGTTCATAGCGAATGTAGGTATTCTTTTCATCGTTGTATATACGGGGATAATGTGCTATTAATGCATCCTGTGAACCAATATATATTGAATTGTATATTTTCCAGTACACATCTCTAACTTTTCTGGCAGGATGAAATAGACCCTGGAAAGAAGAAGAAAAAAAATATATTAGTAACATTATAAATTAGGTTGAAAAAGGCAAGTTCATCCTTTGCATCAAAACCCAGAAAAATTTGAATTATATAAGGCTTCCTGCTACCAAATGAGTATTAGGCTATTTAAAGGGATCGTAATACTTGAAAATAAGTTTCTTTTATATTGTAGCCCTTAAAAAAACTTGAAAAATGATATGTCTCATCTCCTAAACCTTTATGGTTTGGGAGATATTCAGAAGTAAAGTTCCCCTGGAGTGAAGTCATTGCTCCACCCTTCAGATTTGGAATCTGGTCCCGGGACCAGCTGTGCCTCTCCAGAAGTGCTGAGATCACCACCTTTAAATAGAATTTCTTAATTGGAATGGTCTACAAAGTGTGCTTTCAAGCCAGGCACACTTTGTAGATAATTCCAATTTAGTAGTTCTTTTCAAAGATTGTGATCTTGGCATTGCTAAAGAGCTGCCGGTTGCTCTGTGGACCGCATTCCAAATCTGAAGAGCATTTTACTAAATTTTAAATGTGAATATCTCCCAAACCATAAAGGTTTGGGACATAAGACATATCATTTTTCATGTTTTTTTAAGGGCTACAATATAAAATACAATTATTTTCAAGTATTACTATCCCTTTAATGGAGCTTCTTGTTTTGCCTACTAATACACATTATAACCCTATAGTATGTTCCCTCTTGTAAGAAAAACAATATTTTCTTAAAAGTATCGATTTTATCTGCCATTACCACATCCTTGGGTAAAAAATTCTACAATTTAACAGATCTTACCGTACTTTCTTTGCTAAAATTGAAACCTCCTTTCTGCTAACCTTAAAGGGAGAGTAATGTTTCACAATAAAAGCAGCTCCAATTAATCTTCATAGTATTTAGCCCATGGAGAGTGTTTGTTCAATACTGTCATAGTTGTAGTTCAAGAGTAATTTAATGATAAAGTATCACCCTCCCACCCCTTTTACGGATGTAACACTCACCACAGAGCAGGAAGACTGTCCGGATGGATCACAGAGAGGGACCATCTTCAGTGATAAGGAAAAAAAACAAACAAACAAAAACATGAAAAACCTGTCCGGGAGTGGGGCGCAGGGTTTTCCTTATGCTCGCATAAGATTGCCCCTTGCTGCGACCTGTCCGGTCAAGAGACCGGATTCCACATCTGAGGGGAGGTGGCTTACACTAGGCAAAAGGGGTGGGAGGGGGATAGTTTATCATTCAATTACTCTTAAATCACAACTCTGACAGTACTGAAATAGTATTGAAAGAACACTCGCCATGGCCCAAATAGTATGAAGATTAAGTGGAGCTGCTTTTATTGTGAAACATTACTATCCCTTTAAGGGGTAGCCTCAAGTTTTTTCATCACGCCTTGGAGTGAAAGCTCACTAGAGATCCTTTTATTGACCTTGCATATACTTATGCACTGTAGCAAGATCTCTTATAAGTCTTTTTTCTATAGTAGCTAGATTATAAAATTACAACATACTGTTTTGGTACAGTAAGTGTCTTGAGCTCCATTCCTAAAATGACTAAAAACAAATGATTTAGTACTATGAATGCCAGTAACCCGACTGTTCAAACACTGCAAAACTCATCAGATACACCTGATATGAGGTCACATCACCTCCCTCCTTCACATATTCAGGGTCATATTTAGAATGATGAAGTGGAGCAATTCTGAAGCAAACCATGTGCACTCCAGTGGATAAACAACGTTTCCTACTTAACCCCTTAAGGACCAGCGGTCCTGGGGTGTGCGATCTTTTAAGGACCGGATAGGAAACTTTGACGTGCCATCCCACGTGACTGATCATGTGGGGCGGCACGCCGAACGGGGGACCGAGAGATCGCTCCGGTCTTGGATCAATCAACTTCAGTCCCCGGTATTACTACAGGAGCACGGTGAGTAAAAGTATGCAACGTGCCAGGACCGTCACTGGTCCTTAATGCCGGACCAGCGTGACGGTCCTGCCACGTCATTGGTCCTTAAGGGGTAGCTTGATTGACTTATGTCTCTTCAACCCAGTTTACTATTGTAACTCACAGGTTAATAATGTCCAGTTAGAGATTCTGCCCTCTTTTTTTTTTTGGTTTATAAAAAGGATTATATTGCATTTCTTCCAGTCACACAACATTATGCTTATTGAGACAAACTAAACAACTATTAAGTATATAATGTCACTGATATTTAAGCAAGTTACAAGGATCTATAGGTGTATGACAACAGATACAGGTAACTTTATAAATCTTTCAATTCCCTTTTTGACTTTGTGCTCATTTAATCATGTACATGGTGAAGAAAATGTTGTGCTTATCTCTGCTTATTTTTCCGGACTAATTCACTTATCCCAGATTTAAAGGGGATCAATTTCAATTCCATATTTTGCCTTTAATAAAATTATAGAAATGTTTAGTATTTCTCTTGATATCTTTTGCAATGCTTTTCTAGTTTTCAATGCTTGCTTGTGTGGTGACTCTGTACAGGCTAGTAAATGGATGTGGGTGGGTTTTGTGAGATTATAGACTTTAGCCAATAGGAAAAGAGGGCAGGGCTAGAAAGTGGGTATAAAGGCACAGAGCACCAACTGCTCTGTCTGACTCTTACTGATCCTGTTTTGTCCCTGTTGGTAGATCCAGCCCCTCCTGTGTGTACATCTACCTCCTACTCCAGCCATTTCCATTTCCCTCAGTTTGTTGACTTGTAGCTGGACTCATCCAAGTTTTGCTAAACGTTGTAATCTCAGGTTAATGCAATAAGTTGTTAAAAAGGGAAATGGGTTGCCTGGTTTAGCCAAGGAGGGATTGCACTCTGGAATACAAACCTCTGTATAAACGTCTTTTTTATTAAATACTGCCTAAAGTAGACAAACCACTGGAATTGTGTTATATTAAATACACTAAATTATTAAATTTAGGCGTCCAAAATGGTATTTCAGAAGGCACAGTGTTATTAATTTCTAGAGTGCAACACCTTTTAAAGTGAAATTGGGGTGGGATAAGGTACAACGTACATTGTTTAGATGTATTATCTGACTTCAAAGTGTACGGGTGCTGTGGGACTGAATGTTTTTATTGTGTGTGAGGGTTTAAATCATAGCTGCATAGGGTGCAACAGGGTTACATCAAAGATAGGTTTTGGAGTGGTTTTTCCTTGTTACATTTGCATGATAATTGCATTGTTGAAACTGAAAAAAAAACAGTTGTTTGGTCAACCCAAAACATGGCAAACTGTGGAGAATACATTAAGCAGCCATATTGTTTTTCAAAACAGGCCTGTTCTTTTTCTAGAGTTTTTCATTTGCATGCTTAAAGAAGTTTGCAGACTTTTATCCATGTGGAAGGGGCACACCCATGAAAGAAAGATTTAGGTACTCCTGTGTAACTGATTCAGTAAGTTTTGATTTTGCCTTTAACTGTCTTCCGCAGGAGCAAATGTTATTTTGTTAAAATATACTTTTGAATTGATAGCTAGGTATAAATTATATATGTACTAGTGTAAAAAGCCCGTGTATACGGGCCAAGGTCCGGGTAATGTTAACCCCTTGAGTGCCAGGGGTCTAAGCATGCAATCAAAGGGTTAAGAGGCTGCTACCTCACTGCTCCATGCGATGCAATCATGCGCAATAGAGTCTGCCCGAATGCAGGCAGTCTCTACTGCGCATGACTGCATTGTGACAAACATCCTAGCGAATATATATCTGATATACAGGAAAGCACTATAGCTGTAGCTACTGTGCTGGAACAGACCAGAATCATATGTTCTATACTGGAAAGGACCATATTTATAGTGTCACTTGACGTATTGGAAAGGAATATTGTTAGCAAACAGTTCTACAATCAAGGCTACCCAAAGTAACTATGGGGTCCTATATACTGCAGCCTTGAAGTAATGCATATTTTTTAAGCACTTATTAATAAAGATATGAGATGGCAATACTATCACATCTGCTTTTATTACAATATCCTGCCACTCCCTATTAGAATTTTGTGTAGGGAGGCATCAGTGAATGGACAGAGAATGTCTCACTGGAGTTATATATCAACTTGTGCACATCATTTTTGTTCAAGTAATCTCCCTTTTGCTTCTCTATATTCTCCCTTCTGCCTGATCCACAAGTACTTATTGTCCCCAAAACACAACCACCCCCCCCCAAACACACACACACTTATACATCAATGTCTCCCCCATTCACACAGCTCCCAAACACATTTGCTCTAGCTCCTCTTTCTTTGTTTTCATTCTCTAAAACTGGAATTTATGCAGCTTTCCAGCTGCTGCTGGACTACAAATCTCGTCATCCTTGGATGCCATCATGCCATGAAAGATGTAGTTCATCAGTTAGATGGCAGCAAATTGCTCAGCCTGCCTTGCTCTGGTTACTTTCTTCTACTCTTCCTCTCTTTTGTGCAAGTATATGTCAGTAAATGTCTGAAGATGTGTGCCTGTTAGTGTGTATATATTTGTATGTGAGTGATTGTTAGTGTTGGTATGTTTGTGTGTAGGTGGCTGTTAGTGTGGGTCAGTGTGTGCGTAGATATTTTTATATATGTGCGTGTGTGTTAGTGTGGAAATTTAATTATGTGGGTTGGTGTCAGCTTTCATAGGTGTTAGTGTGGGTCTGTGTGCTCCGTTTAACAATTCTAGGAATCAATATTTCACTGAAGATGCTACTCTTATGATGGCGAGTATTTCCACTGATAATTAACATGCATGGTACACTATACACTGATTAACATCAAGCTGTACGAGGGATAGGAAACCACTTGCACTCAAAGACTACAACCCCCATCATCCCCACACCAGCCAACAGATGGTCTGAAACAACTGGAGTGCCTAAGGTTGCCCTACCTCTGGCAGTATACTGTATAATAAGGATTATTTATACTCTAATGACCATTCTGCAATATATTTTAATCCTTTGAGTGCCAGAGGGGTACGCAAAGCATTGCTTTGCAATGCATTGCGTACCTCTCGGGAACTCAAAGGGTTAATAATGCTTAGTATCAGTACTTTGACAATGAACACATAATACAATATAACACTTTACTAAGAGGTGAAAGAAAATAAGTGTACATAGCAACATAGTAAATTAGGTTGAAAAAAGACACAAGTCCATCAAGTTCAACCTTCGCTTCATACCTCAGTAACTGAGAATTTTATAGCTTTCCTGCTACCAATTAAATTAGTCTTTATCAGACCTTCCTGATCAGCCTACTGATAAACAGTATAACTCTGTATGTTCCCTTTTGAAAGAAATGTATCTAATCTTCTCTTAAATGTATCCATTGTATCTGCCATAACTACCTCCCTGGGCAATGAATTCCACAATTTGACAGACCTTACCGTAAAAAAACCCTTCCTCTGCTGAAGTTTAAACCTCCTTTCCTCTAATCTCAAGGGGTGTCCCTGGTCACCTGATCAGGCCTTGGAATAAATAGCTCACCGCAGAGATCCTTGTATTGACCTCTCATATACTTGTACAATGTGATAAGGTCTCCTCTTAGTCGTCTTTTTTCTAGAGTAAATAAACCAAGTTTGTTTAGTCGTTCCTCATATGTCAAGTCCTCCATTCCCTTAATTAATTTTGTTGCTCTCCGCTGTACCCTCTCTAGTTCTAGTATATCCTTTTTCAGAACCGGTGCCCAAAATTGCACTGCATACTCAAGGTGAGTCTTACCAATGATTTGTATAATGGCAAAATAATGTTATCCACTCTTGCTTCAATACCTCTTTTTATGCAAGACAGGACTTTGTTTGCCTTTGCTACTGCTGTTTGGACACTGGTCACTGTTTCCAAGTTTGTAGTTGACAAGGATACCCAGTCTTTTTCTAGCAACAAGTACCCTAAAATGATTCCATTAAGTTTATAAGTAGCCTTGGGATTATTTCCTCCCAAATGCATGACTTTACACTTCCCCACATTAAACTTCATATTCCATTTGCTTGCCAAATCTGCCATTTAATATTAAATCCCTCTGTAGAGAGCAATTATCCTGTTCTGAATTAATTACCCTGCATAATTTAGTGTCATCTGCAAATATTGATAATTTGCTTTCTATATCTATTTCTTGGTCATTTATAAACATGGTAAAAAGGCAGTTGACCCAATACTGAACCCTGAGGTACTCCACTCTCCACTTTAACTGTAATTGGAGAATTATCCATTTAGAACGGCAAACACTGTTCCCTATCCTTCAACCAGTTTTGTATCAAATTGCAAAGGTAATCTCCTACCCCCGATTTCCTTATTTTATACTCCAGCCTTCTGTGTGGCACTTGTAACAAATGCCTTTGCAAAATCTAGATATACTACATCAACTGCCTTGCCATTATCAGGTTGTTGCTTACTTCCTCATAGAAGCTGAAAAGGTTAGTTTGGCATGATCTATTCTTCATAAAACCATGTTGATTCCTGCTAATGATCTTTTGTGTGTTGTAATCCTGAATATAGTCCCTTATTATCCCTTCTAGCAGTTTTCCCAGTACAGAGGTCAAACTCACAGGTCTATAGTTTCCAGGTTCTGTTTTAGTTCCCTTCTTAAATAGAGGCACTATATTGGCTCTTCGCCAATCTTGTGGTGAGAGAGTCTTTAAAGAGTAAATATAGGGTTTTTTGCCAACACTGCACTGAGTTCCTGAAGAACCCCTGGATGTATACCTTCAGGACCCGGTGCTTTGTCAGTCTTAATTTTGTTCAGTCTATCCAAGACATCTTCTTGAGTTAACCCAATATCTGATAATTGTATTGTTTTATTAGTTACTTTTTGAGGCTCTTCTACCATTCCTTGCTCCCTTGTATATACTGAAGCAAAGAACGTGTTTTAGAACATCGGCCTTTTCCTTATCTTCACTAATCAACTCACCCATCTCATTTTTGAAAAGTCCAATGCTATTTATATATTTGAAAAACTTTTTTGGATTAGTCTTACTTTCCCTTGCAATTCGAGTTTCATTTTCTATTTTTGCTACCCTAATTGCCTTTTTGCAATCTTTGTTGCACTCCCTGTATTTTAAGAAAGAATGTTCAGTTCCTGCAGTTTGAATGCTTTTTTTTTTTTCTTTGCCATTTCCTCCTTTACATGTGCACTTAACCACACTGGCTGTGACTTACCTCTTTTGCATTTGCTCCCCATTGGTATATACTGTTGGGTACATTTCTGCAACCTAAATTTTAATTCTGACCATTTATCCTCAGTATTTTTGTCTTTAAATAATGTATCCCAGTCTGCGTGTTGCATTGAAGCCCTTAATAATTTGAAGTTAGCTTTTTTAAAATTAAGAGTTTTGGTTGAACCTATACAGTTTTGCTTTGCCAATCTGATCTGAAATGTAACCATTCTGTGATCACTGTTTCCCAAATGTTCACTTACCTTAATATTGGATACCATTTCTGTGTTATTCGTTATCACTAGGTCCAATATATTGTTATTTCTTGTTGGCACTTCCACCATTTGTGACATCACGAAATATGTTCACAAACCTGCTACCCTTAGCCCTCTGACAGGTCTCATTTTTCCAGTTGATATCTGGATAATTAAAATCTCCCATAATTACAGTATGTCCAAGCTGGGCAGCTTTCCTCATTTGCAATAGCTGTTGGGCCTCAACACTGTCATCAGTATTTGGTGGTTTGTAGCATATACCCACCAACACCTTTTTTAATTTTTCTTTTCTTTTACACCACATTTAGTCTCAATTTCTACCCACAAGAACTCCACCTTTTGGCCAGTTTCCTCACTAATATCACCTCTCAAAACTGGATTTAACTCTGTTTTCAAATATAAGCACACACCTCCCCCTTTTCTATTAATCCTGTCTCGCCTAAACAGGGAATAGCCCTCTATATTTACAGCCCAGTCATGTGCATCATTCCACCATGTTTCTGTTATACAAATTATGTCCAATTGGTCATTAACCGCCAGCAATTCTAGTTCACCTATTTTATCTACCATACTTCTTGCATTTGCTGGCATACAATTAATTTTGAAGTCTTTACATATATCACTCCCTACATGCCTTTTATCTACATCTTCATTTACTAGGAATTCCTCCCTATTTTCTACATTTATCCCCACCCTTTCTCGACCCCCCGGTCATTTACTTGGACCCGGTTTCTATCTGCTCTATCTACCCAATCTATACCCTCCCCCCCTTTCTCCTAGTTTAAAAGCTCCTCCAAGCTTCTTAGCATTTACTCCCCTAGCACAGAGGCTCCTCTACCATTTAGGTGCAATCCATCACTTCCATATAGATTGTACCCAAGAGCAAAGTCAGCCCAGTGCTCTAAGAACACAAAATCCTCCTTCCTACACCATTGCTTGAGACAATAAAGGTATGGAATTCACTGCCTAAGGAGGTGGTGCTATCTAATACATTAGATGCATTTAAAAAGGGCCTGTATACTTTTTTTTTTAAAAGAGCAGAACATAGAGCGCTATGCATGTTAGTATTGGGATTAATACTTAGTTAGTGCTTGCTGATCCAAGGAGAAATCGGATTGCCATTTGGAATGAAGAAGAAATTTTTCCCCCCATTCAAGACAGGATTTGAAATTGCTGTATTAAGGTTTTTTTTTTTTTTTTTTTTTGCCTTCTTTTGGCTCAACGATGGTAAACAGGAATAGGAAAAGGGTTGAACTAGATGGACACATCTTTTTCAACCTAAATTACTGTGTTACTATGTTAGGATGGAAGTCTATGCCTCCAGAGAACCTTTTTAACGCAATGTGCCTTGCCCTCATGGCCAGAGGAGCCTTTACTCCATGGTTCCTGTGTTCCACATAGGACCAAAGAGAAACAAAGCAGATATTCCCCTGAAGAAGTAGACTTAGTGTTTCACGAAACACGTAGGGACTTTTATATACAATAAATATTTTTATACACATTTGATTTGGCTGAAACTGGTTCTTCAAGCCGGGTCGGGCTTCAGACACGTCTATACTTCAAGTGTATATCTGGTGAGTGCTCTTTATGCAGGGGTTCTGTTTGGAGAAGCTGTCACATAGTTTTAGCTTTAGAGCAGTTTTCTGTTCTTTATACTAAGGACCCCTGTCGGTTCAACGCACTTTAGCAAGACAAGTCTAAAATCTACTTCAAAGATCCAGGCTTAACAGGCTGACAGCTATCCACGTTTGTCTTCTCATCTTTAGACATTTATGGGCTTCACTTACAAGAATCTTTCTTGTAATAGATTCATTTATACCTTATACTGGTTTTATTTATATGGATTGCTCTCAGATGGTGTGCGCTTGTCCTTCCATTTTCTCCAGTTCTTATGTTCAGTGAAAGGTGCCACTGAGGACCCCACAGACTACAGCTGTAACCTAGAGACCACCTATATATTCCTATTGACTTTGGTGACTTTTTTTTTTTTTTGCATATCAGTGAATTATCTACATACAAGCATTCATTTGTGGAGTGCTGTAGGCCTATATAATTTTCTTTTCTTTTTTATGTACTATATCAGACAGAGAATTGACATTTTCAAACAAGACAGTATGTTGCTCCAAAGAAATATCTTACTACCTTTTCAGAGTCAGGAAAGTGGAAATATAGACATGCCCTGCCTCATCAACTATGTTGCTACACTGATTAGGATTTGCTTCAAAAGCCTCCAATACTGGCAAGTTTAAAGTTCTAAGACCAACTGCTAATGCAAGTGGAAAGAACTTCTCAATTTGGAGATCAGTTGGTGCTGTTGCCAACAGCTTGACTTAAGAATTTAATTTAAATAAATAATTATTCCATTACAAATTGTACATTGCAATTACAGGGAGTGGAATTCCTAATCTGTCAATCACAAGGGCCCCATGGAAACTGGGCTCAACATTTATGGGCTGAACTTGATGGACGCATGTCTTTTTTCAGCTTCATAAACTATATTACTAAGTTACAATTAACATCCTCACCTTACTACCCTTCAAAATACGGATTAGGGAATCATTGAAAAATTATTAACACTCACTGATGCAACCGTACTATCCCCCCTAATGTGTTTAGTAGCATCAGGGTTACACTACCGATTTCCACACAGATTGGTGAGGGCATTGCAGCAGTTACTGACATTTATCTGTAGATCTGATGTGCCACAATCGAGAGCGTAGTGAGACAAATATACGTATTGGCAAGTGCTATGGTGCTCTCTCTAGTCTGTGTGGAGATTGTTGGTATCCCTAGTCACCATTTATATTCAGTAAATAAAACAGATTAAATATTCTAACAGAATATTAGCAAACACAAAGCAATACGTTTACCAATAATGTAAAATGAATACTTATACGTTACTTGTAAGCAATACTGCAACATTCGGCATGGCCCAATGGCAACCCGCAGGCCCTCTAAAGCGCCCATAACTGCTTGGATGACATGAGGGGACGTCTCAAAAACGTTGGGCCACACATAGTTTAATAAGTGATTCAAAGAATCTTCACACCCAAATCCATATACTCCAAGTGACATGTGCTGAACAACTGCACTAGCAGTTTGTCTGTGAACAAGATCTCTACATAAAAAAAAAAAAAAAAAAAGTTAGGTTGCAAATTTACCTCGACAGGTTCACCTGGAACATCTCCCCCTTTCAAAGATAGAAAACAAAACAAAACATTTACCTGTCCATCAAGGCATCTTCCAGGAGTGGTGTTACAGCATAAATGTAATCCTTTCCCATTTCCCCAATGTATTCAAAAAGGAAAGAGAGAGATTTCAATACTCCGTTTTGGACATTGAGTTCTGGAACTCTATATTCATTCATTAGGGCTGGCAAAACTGTAAACGGTGAGCAAGTTTCAGCTACAATAGCAATTGCTACTGTAGTACATACTCTGTTTTGTCTTTCCTGCACTTTCAAATTATTAAGAAGTGTTGCAAGGACATCATGCGGCCTAAAAAATACATAAGAAAATGAAATTAATATTTCCTGAAAGACATCTTACAAAATACAGTTAAGTACATAATACTTCCACCATCAGGGTGATGGAATTATGGATGGCAAGGTCTAAAAGGGAAATCAAATATAAGGGTCCTACTTCTTTACAAAGGCTCGGAATGAAGACCTACTTCCATTACCCAAATAAGCAGATTATATTTTTGCAAGTGCTCCATTTTTGTCTATTTGCTTCACTTAGTTCCATGAATGCCAAGTTATGTGACTGATTTCACACATATTAAAAGGGTTTTACCATTTACTGCATTCAAATATTTTCATGGTAGTAGTCGTGGATAAAATTCAATGTGTCAAAGAAATATACATGGAGAGGCTCTCTCCAAATGTTGCAACCTTGCAAAAATCCTTTCAATGAGAGCCCTGCTCTCACTTGACTAAAATGGCTGTTAACAGGGAAGAGGGAGATTATCAATATGGAACAAGTGCATCTCCACCACTAAAATTTATATATTTTTTTTCTTTTCTGAAAGTGAGTTCAACTCTCACTTTGTCTATTGTGTGGGAAGTGTGTTACCCCTCTATTAAAATCCAAATGTGTCTTCAATGTTTCAGATTACAGAATTCCGTTTGTTTTTAAAATCAGCCTTTGACACATTTACATGCAGGCATTCTCTGTGTGCTATTATGTACTGCACAAATACTTTACTTACAAGAGTTTAAAAAACAGATGGACCCAAGGCAAATGCAGCTAATTTTGTTTTGTCCAGACACTATTCACTGACTTTTCTGGTTGCAAGGACGTTAAATGCACCATGCACAAATCTTAAAATAACTGATCATTTATCATCAATACATACTTTACATTTGACCATACACAGTATGTATTTGTTTTAAGTGAATAGTATGTGGTGCACTTCATATTTTATATGAAACAAACAAGCCTGCTCACAAGCTCTGGCATCCATTAAGTCTAGAAACAAACTTTTGTACAGAGTGCAAAACAAAGCCTGCAGTTCAGCCTCATGGTGGGCAGATAATCTTTAAAAGGAAAGCTTTTTTGTCTAGTAAAGAAAGTAAGAAGTCCGTGGCTTAAAGGGATCCCTCTGAAACATTCCAGGGAACGCACAAGTCCCATGGCAGAGAGGGATTCCAAAAGGCAAAAGGCACGGTAGGAAAGAGGCACTCATTAAATGAAAGTCTGAACATCTGTCCGCAAGCAATATGCTTTTGAAAGGATTAACAAAAGAGGAATCAGAACCTTGACAAAACCAAGCCCCTATTGGAGACTATTCTGGAGAAAGGCCAATGTAAAATGAAAAGGATACTCTGAAACCATGGTCTTCCACCACATGAAGAAAAATTACCAGACGCTATGATTCTATGATGAGGTTCAGAGAAGTTCTGTTTTCTGCTTCAAGAGCCACACTATAAAGGCTAGCCTAATCACATCTGGATGCAAGATGACCCAGACACAAGTCATCCAGAAGAAAAGGAACACAATAAGAGTAAGACTGCATGGCTAATGACAGACTGATCAGATCTGAAAATCACTCAACAAGGCCAATAAGGTGCAAACAGAATTATACACACCCGGTCCATCCAAATTTCTCTTAGCACTTGGGAATCAGAGTGAGATGATGAAATCTATGCCATAGGGAAATGCCACAAAATACCCATGGTACCAGAGTATCCAGGGACCTGGAGCAAAAAGGAGGAACCTTGTGGTACAAAAGAAACACTCTTTAAATCTTTTAAGACAATCCCCAATGCTCAGTGCTACAAGATTGGCATAAAGCCAGCGCAGTGCCTTTATATAAGAACAGAGCTAAAACTGAACCCAGGAATTAGATCTGAGTTTGCCCTCAGTAGTGAGAAAACTGCTTGAAGGGATGTAAATAATAATATTCAGGATTACACAAAGTATACAATTAGCAAGCTTCATTTTAGTAGAAAATGCTGAAAACAGGCACATACCATCTAAGTGTTCCCCTTTCTGCATTTTTTAATAAATTATTCCTGCAAATATATGCACTCACGTGGTGCCCATCTTGGGCAAAAAAGCATCTCTAGAGCCCCAAACCCATAGTAGCCACTAAAACTGTGTCCACCAGACTTGTCCTAATAGGAGCAGATCCAGTTAGTTCTGTGTAGTTTATCCTTTAGATGATGTTTCAGAAACGGAAGACAGATATTCAGAGTACAACACTCAATACATTAGTCTCTGGATGCCGTGGCTCTGGGCTATCCTCCCACTGCTTGTCAAGACAAAGAGCTGGATTCTCACAGAGGACCGGAACCAAGCTAGAGTGCTATACTGACAATAGCCCTATGTGTATAGTGGAGTTACCATTCCACTTCATCAGGAACATGGTATAATGTAATATGTAGCAACAGAAAGGTGCACCACTTGAAGTATATAGGGTGTATGTATACTGAAGGGAATGCGCTTATCATAGGATGACTATAGAGAGCGAAGGAAAGAAAACCAGAGCATTTAGCAACAGACCCACCCCTAATTTAACAGCAAACATACAGGGAGATATAAGATGTGTGGAGGGGACACAATAAAACAAAACATAACCTTCTATTTTAATAAATAAAACTTCCTCTGAAAATAGTAGCTAGTTTAAAAACAGTAAAATGTACAGAACATACAAATTACTGCACCACTTTCTATTGCTATATGGTATTGACGGTCTAGAGAGTCATTTGTAGGTAAGCACACTATATACAAGGATGAGCAATACTTGTAACAATTTATATTAATAGGGAAGACAAAAGGACATCTCAGACAATGGATGTATTTTCAGTAAATGACACTCGTACTACGTCTAACCAACTAAACAGAGTTTAACGCATAAGTGTGAAAATGATGAGAACATGGTGGAACAAAATGACATATGAAAAAATACTTAGCCAAGGATATTATACTGCGAGGGTTAAGAATCAGAATAATA
This sequence comes from Rhinophrynus dorsalis, assembly GCA_037306005.1. Taxonomy (NCBI): domain Eukaryota; kingdom Metazoa; phylum Chordata; class Amphibia; order Anura; family Rhinophrynidae; genus Rhinophrynus; species Rhinophrynus dorsalis. The sequence goes on from CM074725.1 coordinate 111,764,411, forward strand.
CCCTCAGTTATTTTGGATAATAAGGGTTTTAACAAGAGATTGGAAAAAACTCTTTAGACATGCTCAAGAGAGCTGATGAATATACTCCTTGGACATGAACTATCCTGAGAAAAAAAACTGCTAAGCAAATTAAGAAATTAGAGGAAAAAAACCCTAAAACTTTTGATCCACAAGATATAAGCAATAAACTAGACCAAATCGGCCAAGAAGCACATACGTTAGAAAGTAAAATTCTAAATAAAAATAAATTCCAACGAGACATTAGGGATTATACAGAGGACAATAAGAAGATTTTAGTCTTACCTGTTAAATCTTTTTCTCTTAGTCCATACAGGTTACTGGTCTCCCACCCGGTCAAGGGACCATGCTTGGCTCTCCTGTGGCACACTGTGGGGGTCCTTCGGGTCATGCTCGCAGGAGTCTTCTTTCCCTTCACTATCTAGTCAATAGTTAGTGTCTCAAATCTTTCTGGAGCTGGTTGGCTAGCTGCAGCCAAGGAGGGAAGGTAGGCTCCACCCGCTGCATACAATTCTAGAATTGTTCCTGCCTACAATTAAAGGGGCGAATCACCTACCCAAAGTTACCAGTAACCTGTATGGACTAAGAGAAAAGGATTTAACAGGTAAGACTAAATTCCTTTTTTCTCTGTCATCCAATACAGGTTACTGGTAACTCTGGGATGTCCAACCATTGAGTTTCCCAGAGACGGGAAGTAAGGCAAGGACCAGGCGCAAGGCCCCCAAAGTCACCAGTGCAGATACGAACCATCAGATCAGAGATAGCCCAACAAAAACAACTGAAGTGTCAAAGGACACTGAACAGGGGTAACACTACGCCAGGAACTGTTACACAGCACATTGAACTAGAGCCAACGAGGCTAAAAAAGTGAAGGAAGCACCAAGAACCGAAGGGAATCCTAGACAGGCAAGACTGACTCCAGGATCTTCCTCCCAAAGCTAGTGTCAGCTGATGCCAGCACATCAACACGGCAGTGCTTCGAAAAGTTGTGCACAGAAGACCAAGGGCAGCCTTGCACAACTGATCAGCAGAGGCCAGATTCTTGTAAGCCCAAGAGGCCCCAATAGATCGACTAGAATGAGCCGTGACCCTGAAAGGGACAGGCTTCTTCCTCAGCTCATAAGGCTTACGAATAGTGGACTTGAAACAACTTGGATGCAGGTCTTCCTGCCCTAGGAACCTCAGGAATGACAAACAACGCATCTGATTGCCTGATACTCAGTGTGATGTACATAAAACTTGAGACAATGCACCATGTCTAACAAGTGGAGACCCCTTTCCTTGTCAGAGGTGGGGTCTGGGCAGAAAGAGGGCACCACAATCTCCTGACTGAAATGGAACTCAGAGACCACCTTCGGGAGAAACTCCTGAGAAGTGAGAAGCACCGCCTTGTCCTTGTGAAACACCAAATAGGGTGGTTTACAGGACAGAGCATGCAACTCTGCGACACAGAGGACAGACACAATCGCCAGGAGAAAGGCCATTTTCCATGTCAAGAAGCGTAGAGGAATAGTAGCCAAAGACTCAAATGGGGGGGGGGGGGGGGGGCACTGAAGAATGTAAAAAATAGGATTTTAGTCTTACCTGTTAAATCCTTTCACTTAGTCCATACAGGTTACTGGTAACACTGGGAGGCAATCCTCCCCTTTAAGTAGGCAGGAACATTTCTCTAAATGTATGCAGGGGGTGGAGCCTCCCCTCTCGCCTAGGCTGCTCCTCAGTCAGCACAAGCCAGAATGATTTGAGACATTAACACTGACCAGAGATAGAAGAGAAGACAACGACCCCTGTGAGCATGCCCCAAAGGACTCCCACAGAATGCCACGAGAGCCAAGCATGGTCTCTTGACAGGATGGGAGACCAGTAACCTGTATGGACTAAGTGAAAAGTATTTAACAGGTAAGACTAAAATCCTATTTTCACGGTCGTCCAATACAGGTTACTGGTAACACTGGGATGTCCAAACATTGAGTTTCCCAGAGGCGGGAAGAAGGCAAGGACCAGGTGCAAGGCCCCCAGAGTCACCAGAACCTCTATGAACCAGCCGGTCAGAGATCCCAACTATCGGAAGTGTCAACGGACACCAACTAGGGGAAAACCCTCCAAAAACAAACACAGCACACTGAACCAGAGCCAACAGGGCTCAACAGTAAGGAAGCACTAAGAACCTCAGAAGGAGAAGATCCTAGACAGGCAAGACTGCCTCCAGCACCTTCCTCCCAAAGCTGGCATCAGTCGAAGCCAGCACATCCACACGGTAGAGCTTCGAAAAGGTGTGCACCGAGGACCAAGTGCCCGCCCGGCACAACTGATCAGCGGACACTTGATTTTTATAGGCCCAAGAGGCCCCAATTGATCTAGTAGAATGAGCAGTGACCCAAAAGGGCACATGCTTATTCCGCAATTCGTAAGCCTTACGAATGGTAGATTTTATCCAAGATGCAATAGTCACCTTGGATGCCGGTCTCCCCGCCCTAGGTCCCTCAGGAATGACAAACAGAGCATCAGACTTCCTGATAGACTCAGTGCGATGAACATAAAATTTGAGACAACGCACAACATCCAACAAATGAATATCCCTCTCCTTGACAGAGGAAGGGTTAGGGCAGAAAGAAGGCATCACAATCTCCTGATTGATGTGAAATTCAGAGACAACTTTAGGCAAAAACTCCTTGGACGTGCGAAGCACAGCCTTATCCTTATGGAACACCAGATAAGGTGGTTTACAAGACAAGGCTTGTAATTCTGCCACCCGATACAATAGCCAAAAGGAAGGCCATCTTCCAGGACAAAAGGCGCAAAGGAATAGTAGCCAAGGACTCAAAGAGGGGTCGTTGGAGAGCCCCCAAAACTAGATTAAGATCCCACTGAGGAGCCGGACTCCTGAAAGCAGGACGAACATGAGCTACACCTTGGAAGAAAACTTTGACGTCAGGAATAACAGCAAGGCGCTCCTGGAAAAAGACAGATAGCGCTGAAGTGTAGACCTTAAGAGAACTCAGACTGAGTCCCTTATCAACACCGTCCTGTAAAAAGGCCAGGACAGTAGGAAGATGAAAATCATGCGATAGATCCCTATCAGCACATCATGCTACAAAGGTCGACCAGACTCGGTGATAAATCTTAGAAGACACAGGCTTACGAGCGTGTAGCATCGTAGACACCACAGCAGAGGAAAAACCCTTTTTCTTCAAAACTGAGGATTCAACCTCCAAGCCATCAAATGAAGAAGATGAACATCCTCCTTCCACAGATAGCCTTGTAGCAGAAGATCTGGACGAGAGGGAAGCAGAAAAGGCTCCGCCACCGAAATTGCCATCAGGTCCGGGTACCAGGACTGACGAGGCCAATTCGGAGCGATCAGAATAACCGGACAACGCTCCATCTTCAGCTTCTGGATGACTCTGATCAACATTGGAAGAGGAGGAAAGATGTATGCTAGGGAGAATTCCCAAGGCATCCACTGCCAGAGCCAGTGGATCCCTCCACCGAGAGCAGAACACTGAAACCTTCCTGTTGTGTCTGGTTGCCATCAGATCCACCACAGGAACCCCCCACATCTGAGTGAGGAGTTGGAACACCTCCAGATGAAGAGCCCACTCTCCGCTGTCGACTGTGTGACGACTGAGAAAGTCTGCCATGACGTTGTCTACGCCTGGAATGTGAACCGCCGAAATGACGGGAACATGAACTTCCGCCCAAGACAAAATGGCCTTGACCTCTAACCAGGCGGCGAGACTTCTTGTTCCGCCTTGCCTGTTGATGTAGGCCACTGCGGTGGCGTTGTCGGACTCGACCCTGACTGGACAACCCTCCAGTTGAGATTCCCAATGGCGTAGAGCAAGGAACATCGCACAGAGTTCCAGAATGTTGATGGACAGAAGAGATTCCTCCAGTCCCCACTTCCCCTGGGCACTGAAGCGACCCAACACCGCCCCCCATCCCAGGAGGCTGGCATCCGTCGTGACCGTGGTCCAATAAGGGATCTGGAAGGATCTCCCTTTCAGGAGATGGGAAAGATCCAACCACCATTCCAAGCTCAACTCGACATGAGGAGGTAGAGGGACAGAGAGCTTCAGATAGTCTGGACGATTCCTGCACGTCTGGATCACGAACCTTTGAAGTTCCCTGGTGTGTGCCATGTCAAACGGCACCGCCTCTATCATGGAAATGAATTTCCCCACCAGAGAAGTCAATTTCGGCACTGGAATCCACTCTAGGGCCAGGATCTTTGATACCCGGAGAGCAATCTGATGAGCCACCTCTTCCGGCAGAAACACCATGCACCGCTGAGTGTCGAACAGAAGACCCCGGAAGATTATCCGCTGAGATGGAACCAAGTCTGACTTGTCCAGATTCACAATCCATCCGTGGTGAGTGAGAGTCTGAATGCAAGCCTGAACCTGCTGATGAAGAATATCTGCTGATGCCGCCTTCAAGAGTAAGTCGCGCATGTATGGAGTCACTCAGCGGTCATCCATCGGGATGGCATCAATCAATGCTCCCAGGACTCGTTGAAAAACCTGTGGAGCTGTCGTCAGCCCAAAGGGAAGAGCCGAAAACTGAAAATGACCCCTGTCGCAGGCAAACCTGAGATACCGCCTGCTCTCTAGATGGATAGGGATATACAGATATGCAACCTGAAGGTCTAGGGAAGCAAGGAATTCCCCAGGAGACATAGCAGCCATCACAGTGCGCAAAGATTCCTGTCGATAGTGGGTACTCACAACAAAAGAGTTGAGATCCTTGAGGTCCAAAATAGGACGAGCTCCGTCGTCCTTTTTGGCCACAACGAACAGGTTGGAATAAAATCCTAAACCTATGTCCTCCTGAGAAACTGGTTCCAGGACGTCCTTGTCCAAAAGGATCCTGAATAGCGTTGTCGAACAGACGCCTTTTTGTGGAGTCCTGAGAAGGACGAGTAAAATGGAAGCGAAAAGGCGGAAGGGAAAAGAAAGGGATCTTGTATCCCTCTGACACCACCTGTAGAACCCAAGGGTCCGCCACTGAATCCTCCCAAACCCGGCAAAAGAGGAAGCCGCCCACCTACAGCCAGATGCGGACCCGGGTTCGGCGAGTCATGCCGAAGCAGTCTTGGAAGCCTTGGCCTTGGGGGCAACCTTGGGCTTCCAGGACTGTTTGGGCTTGGAGGAGGCGCGCGGAGCAGGCGGAACCGCCTGGGACGTGGGGCGTGTCTCAGCTTGGAAGGAACGAAAGGACCGATAGCGCTTAGCTGGGAATTTCTTCTTAAAGACCGAGGGTAGAAGAATACTTTTACCCCCAGTAGCCTCGCTGATCGATTCCTTTAGCTCAGATCCAAACAGGGAAGTCCCTTGAAAGGGCAAAGACAGCAAAACTTTCTTGGAAGCGGTGTCAGCAGACCAAATTTTTAACCAAAGAGCGCGTCTAGCCACCACAGAAGAAGAGGAAGCCCTGGCCATCATGCGAACAGCATCAAAGGCAGCACCAGAAACATAATTCTGAGCTTCAGAAATATTAGCAAGTAATTGCAACTGCTCTGACACTGGCGCATCTTGGCGAACCGCCACAGTAAGTTGTTCAGTCCAGACCGCAATGGCCCGGTTAACCTACACCACAGCGAAAGTTGGACGCATGGCAGTACCAATAGAGGCAAAAATTGACTTAAGGCAGGTCTCTAACTTTTTGTCAGTCCAATCCTGTAAAGCAGAAGCATCAGATACAGCCAAAGCAGTAGATTTGGACAACCTAGAAACTGGAGCACCCACCTTAGGAGGATGAACCCATTTAGCCAATTCAGTCTCAGGAAAAGGATAAAGTTTGGCAAACTTTTTTGAGACTGAAGAGGACTTATCAGGATTTTTCCACGCATCAGAAACTAAACGTTCAAGAGTAGGGTTAGTAGGAAAACAAGTAACAGCCTTTGAAGGTTTCTGAAACACATCCGTCAAGAGGAGTCTCCTGGCACAAGGGAAGATTGAGGGTGGTCAGCACAGCCCTGATCAAACCCTCAGCAGAGAGTTCAGGATCACATTCAAAAGGGTCTCCAGCCGATCTGGTAGACTCAATAACTGTACCATCATCAACATCAGAATCCTGCAACAATTCTTCCACAGAAGAATCAGAGAAGTCAGGGGCTCCCTGTGACTTGGGCAGGGAGGTCCGGACAGTGGAGGGGGTCTGCCATACTTGAAGAGCCCCCTGAACCTGAGATGGAAAGAGCTGAAGAGTGGATCTGATATCCCTAGTTGCAGCCTTGAACTCTTTCACCCATGTTGGCTCAATAGCGTGGCTGGAAGGCCCTGGGTTGCTGCCCTGACCTTCCGCACAAGCTGGACATAAATGACCAGAACATTTTCTAGGTAGCCCTGAATGACAGGAGGAGCAAAACGCAATGGGGGATACTGATACCCCAGCCTCCTTAGTCTTAGGTCTAGTCCCAGACTCCAGTGGAGTAGACATACTCAGTGTCAGATATACCCCACAGACAGAAATCACCCAATTAAAGTGTGAAAGATTAAGTATTCACCCCAGAAACGTTTAAAATTAAACTTATCTGGCAAGTGAAGGGTTAATCAGCAGAGGAGAGGGAGAAGGTCCGGTCCCTGCGTAGTATACTCGATGAGAAGAACTCACAAAATGGCTGCCATGACAGGAGCCAATCAGAAAAAGGGCGCGAACCAAGCGCTCATGGGAAGCGTAGTTTTTCTCACCAAGTACCCCAAAACAGTGCCTGAAGCCCCCTGAGTCCCCCAACACACTCAAACACAAAACCGGATGATAGAGCAAGGGAAGACAAACAAAATGAGCCCACTCTGAAGTCGCTATGTGAAGCGGTTCCAAAGATACGTCCCACACAGTGTAAGCCCATAGAGAGGAAAGGAGCAATGGAGTCTATGCGGGAAAAGCGCGCTTAAAGGCGCGGAACATAATTTCTAATAAAATTATTCCTTAAGTTAAAAGTTCCATAACACTTAGCAAACACATGAACTATGTAAGCAAACATTACCTCACCAAGGCAATATCCTAAAATTCCCATGAAACTGGAAAACCCAGCAGATAAAGGGTTAAATCCCACATAAACTGCTCCAAAACCCAAGACATACACATATACATTGCATACACATTGCAAGATATAGAAAAACAGCCAATGAGTGCTGGAGTGCACAATGAGAACTCCCAGGTACAAACCCAATGAAGGGACACTGAGGGACAAGTGGACCTTTGGCACTCAAAGGGTGGATCACCTTTCTGCAGGACTTCTGTCTTCAGGTTACCAATGAGTAAAGAATTACCCCAGAGGATAATCCCCAGGGAAGTACTTGTTCCCTAATCAGGGCGAAAGGTCCACCAGAAGTACCCTGGAAGCTGTGCTATCCACTTTAAAGAGGGCATTTGACAGCCATGGTATCCCTCCTAATGGTGGTATTCCATATTTGCAAAAATAATAAAGAAACTAAAGTTTGAAGAGAGATGTTCTCCACCTGGTGTGAACACACCGAGGAACAAATCATTCTGGCTTGTGCTAACTGAGGAGCAGCCTAGGAGGGAGGGGAGGCTCCACCCCCTGCATACATTTAGAGAAATGTTCCTGCCTACTTAAAGGGACGGATCGCCTCCCAGTGTTACCAGTAACCTTTATTGGACGACGGTGAAATCCAAGTTAAGATCCCACTGAGGAGTAGGAATCTTAAAGGCAGGACGAGCATGAGCAACGCCCTGGAAGAAAACCTTGACATCAGAAGGATGGCAATGCGCCTCTGAAAGAAAGCGCAGAAGTCTGAACCTAAAGGGAACTCAAACTGAGGCCCTTATCCACACCGTCCTGCAAGGCGGCCAGGACCGTAGGCAGATCAAAATCCTGAGACAGGTCCTTGTCAGCATGCCAAGACAGAAAGGTCGACCACACACAATGGTAGATCTTGCAAGAAACAGGTTTGAGGGCACTGAGCATAGTAGCCACTACACCAGAAGAGAACCCTTTCTTCTTCAATATTGAGGATTCAGTTTTTAAGCCGTCAAAGTTAGCCAATGAACATCCTCTTTCAACAGGTAACCCTGTAGAAGAAGATCCGGATGGCAAGGGAGCCAAAATGGCTCCACCACAGACAGATCCAAAAGCTCCGGAAACCAAAACTGACGAGGCCAGTACGGAGCAATCAGAATGACTGGACAATGCTCCAGTAGTAATTTCCGTAACACCCTACGCAACATTGGTAGGGGAGGAAAGATGTAGGCCATAGGGAATAACCAAGGAATGGACATCGCATCTAAGGCCAGAGCCAGAGGGTCTCTCCACCAAGAACAGAACCTCGGTACCTTCCTGTTGTGTCTTGTCACCATCAGGTCGATGAAAGGAAGACCCCATTTCTGAACAATGAGGTTGAACATCTCTGGGTGTAGCTCCCACTCTCTGCTGTCCACTGGGTGTCGACTGAGGAAGTCTGCCATGACGCTGTCTACGCCAGGAATGTGCACTGCGGATATGGCAGGAACGTGTTCTTCTGCCCAGGACAAAATAGCCATGACTTCTAACCAAGCGGTGAGACTTCTTGTTCCGCCCTGCTTGTTGATGTAAGCCACAGCTGTGGTGCTGTCAGACTCCACTCTGACCGGACAGTCTTCCAGCTGAGATGTACAATGTCGAAAGGAATGAAACACCGCCCGAAACGCCAATATGTTGATCGGAAGGAAGGTTTCCTCCGGAGACCACTGATCCGGAGCGTTCAAGCAACCCAGGACCGCTCCCCACACTGAAACTGGCATCCATCGTCACCATGGTCCAGAAGGATACCAGGAAGGACTTGCCCTTCAGCAGGTTGGAAAGGTAGAGCCACCATGACAAACTCCATTCCACATGAAGAGGAAGAGAAACTGAAGTCTTCAGAAGGTACGGTTGACCCTTGCACACCTGGATCACAAACCTCTGGAGCTTCCTGGTGTGCGCCATGGCAAACGGGACTGCTTCTATGGCGGAGATGAATTTCCCCACTAGAGGATAGCTTCTTGACTGGAACTGGATCCTGAGCCAGAACCGCAGAAACCCTGTGGGAGATCTGGTGAGTCACCTCGTTGGTGAGGAACACCATGCTCTTCTGAGTGTCGAAGAGAAGGCCCAGGAAGACCAGATGCTGGGATGGGATAAGATCTGAATTGTCCAAGTTGATGATCTACCCGTGATGGGTGAGAGCATGAATGCATTGCTGAACCTGCTGATGAAGGTCTGCAGAAAGGGCTTTCAGAAGCAAGTCATCCATGTATGGAGTAACTCTGATGCCGTTCTGGTGGAGGACGGACACTAAGGCTCCCAGGACACGGTTGAAGACCTGAGGAGCTGTCATCAGACCAAATGGAAGAGCTGAGAACTGAAAATGTCCCCTGTCGCAGGCAAACCAGAGGTACTGCCGGCTCTCCGGATGAATGGCAATGTGTAAGTACACGCCCTGAAGATCCAGAGAAGCAAGGAATTCCCCCGGGGACATGGCAGCAATCACCTGATGAGTCGGGTCACAAAGGAATTGAGATCCTTCAAGTCGAAAATGGGACGACAACCATCATCCTTCTTGGAGACCACAAAAAGGTTTGAGTAAAACCCCATACCCCTGTCCTGAACTGGTACCGGCTCTAGAACATCCTTGTCCAGAAGAGCCTGAACAGTGCCGAACAGACAGTGTTTCTCTGCACCCTGAGTCGTGTGAGAAGGATGAAAACGAAAGGGAGGAAGAGGGATGAAAGGGATCCAGTAAACCTTCCGTCACCACCTGTAAAATCCATGGGTCCACCACTGAACCCTCCCAAATGCTGTAATAGTGTCGAAGACAACCACCCACAGCAGAGCGGACCCGGTTTCAGTGAGTCATGCTGAAGGCGGCTTGGAAGCCTCGGGCTTGGAGGAGACCTTCAGCTTCCATTGTTGTTTGGGCTTGGAGGAGGTATGCGAAGCTAAGGGAATCGTCTGGTTCGCCAGACGTGTCTCATTCTGAAACAAACAAAAATACAGATTACGTTTAAGAGGCAATTTCTTCCTGGGAACCAAGGGTAGAAGTGTACTCTTGCCCCCACCTGTGGCCTCACTGATCAGATCCTTAAGATCTGGCCCAAACAAGGAGGTACCCTGAAAGGGTAGGGAGAGCAATGCTTTCTTAGAAGCAGTGTCAGCAGACCAGATCCTGAGCCAAGGAGCTCGTTTGGCCACCACAGACATGGTGGAAACCATGGCCAACAAACAGATGGCATGAATAAGGCAGCAGAAACAAAGTGCGGTGCCTCAGAAACACTGGCGAGAAGGTGCAACTTATCCGAGGTAGGTACATCCTGACAGACAGCCCGGGTGAGCTGTTCAGTCCAGACTGCAATGGCCCAGTTCACCCATGCAGCAGCGAAAGCTGGCCACATGGCAGAACCAGCAGTGGCAAAAATGGACTTGAGGGATACCTCATGTTTCTTGTCAGTCCAGTCCTTCAGAGCAGAGGCATCAGAGACTGGTAAGGCAGAAGACAACCTGGAAACAGGAGCATCCACTTTGGGAGGATGAACCCATTGAGTAAGCTCGGCTTCAAAAAAGGGACAAAGCTTGGCAAATTTCTTGGACACAGAGGGTTTCTTGTTCAGGGATTTCCACTCCTCAGACACAACAGTAAAGAGTGGGGTTAGGTGGAAAGTAAGGGGCTTTTTAGACTCCTGGAACACATCAGAGGGGTCAGAAGGAACCTCCTGAACTAAGGGAATGTTAAGAGTAGTTAAGACAGCCCTGATCAGGTCCTCAGCGGAGGGTTCAGGATCAGCCTCAAAAGGATGCCCAAAAAACTGAGAGGAGCCCAACACAGAACATTCCTCAACATCCGAATCCACCAGCAGTTCCTCCTCAGAGGAATCTGACATGTCAGGTACTCCCTGAGGTTTGGGCAGGGAAGACTTGACTGAGGAGGAGGCCTGCCAAGAATGAAAGGCTCCCTGTAACTGGGATGGAAAGAGTTGCAATGTGGACCTAATGTCCCTAGCAGCAGCCTTGAACTCTTGCACCCAAGCTGGCTCTAATGCATGGCTGGAGGTCCCTGGAATGGTGTCAGGGACATCAGAACATGCTAGGCATAAATGACCTGAGAATTCTCTAGGTAGTCCTGAGTGACAGGAAGAGCAATGCGCAATGGGGGATACAGAGACCCCAGCCTCCTTAGTCTTAGGGCTGGCCCCAAGCGGTATAGACATGCTCAGTGTCAAATAACCTTACGGTATAAGAAAAACCACCCAATTATAGTGTGTAGGATTAAAGTTTCACCCCAGAAAATGCTAAAATAAACTTATCTGGCAGGCGAAGGGTTAATCAGCAGAGGAGAGAAGGAGAGTCCAAGCCCTCTGTAGGATACTTGCTCTGGAAAGATCACAAAATGGCTGCCGCGGTGGGAGCCAATCAGAAATGAGCTGTCACAATACCTTGTTTCCACCACTTCAGCGACGCTCGGCATCTTTCCACGCGTCATCTGCAGGCAAGATGCTTCAAAAATGCTGCAGGTCTCTGTTTTATGCGTGTTTCCTGTAGTCTCCTCCTACCTACTTCCTGTGGAGGGGTTTAAAGGGCAGACTGAGTCCTGACTCAGTCACCCTTATGTTGTTGTTCGGAGCAGTTCATTTTCTAGTATTCCTGTGTGTGATCCGGCTTGTCTGTCCATCCATTCTGGTGTTGATCTGTGGCTCTGTCTGACTATTCTCCTTGGCATTCTGATTTGGCTCAGATATCCTTTCTGGTGCAAACCTGTGGCTCTGGCTGACTACCCGCTCCATGTATGACCTAGGCTTGTCTGACTACCCACTCTGGTGTTGACCTGGGGCTCTATCCACTGCGCATCCAGCATTCCATTGCTTCAGTGGATATCCTTTCTGGTGCAAACCTGTGGCTCTGGCTGACTACCCGCTCTGTGTATGACTTTGGCTCATCTGACTATCCTATCTGGTGCTTACTAGAAGGTTTTGTCTGTTCTCTCAGTTTGTTGGTTCCGTTATTCAGACATCCTACTGACCTGGGGCTCTAGCCGACTCCTAGCTACTAACTACAGGCGTATCTCTTGGGCTTTACCTTACCATGAGACTCCAGTGGGCTGAGTCCTAGTCTCGGACAGTGTGGTGCAGAGATTGGGAGACTGCTACAGTGCTTGCCGTTTCAATCACCCACTGTGTGTTTATATATTGCATTATGGTCATTTTTCTCATAATAAAGGTTTATTAACTATACCGTCTGACTCCTGGTTTTGGTTGCCAACAGTGAAACAGTTAAAAGAAGCTTTAAAGGATATCCAGTGGGATGTAATTTTCAAAGATAAAAATGCACAAGAGTCATGGAATGTATTTAAAATGCTCTTGGGCAAATATACACGTCAATATATACCATTGGGGAATAAGCACAAGAGAAGTAAAGCAAAACCAATGTGGATTAATAATGTGGTTAGCAGGGAAATGAGAAATAAAAAGCAGGCTTTTAAGGTGTTTAAGTCAAATGGGTCAGATGCATCATTTAAAAAATATAAAGAATGTAATAAAATCTGCAAACAAGCAATTAAGCTAGCTAAAATAGAAAATGAGCGAAACATTGCAAACGAGAGCAAGAAAAACCCTAAACAATTCTACAAGTATATTAACAACAAAAAAGTTAAGGTTGATATTGGTCCTCTTAGGACTGAAACAGGTGAATTGATTAGTGAGGATAAAGCTATGGCTGAGACCCTAAATACGTTCTTTGCTTCAGTATATACAAAGGAAGCAGAAATGACAAGCTATGGGCAAACAGACAAAACCATGGAATTTCCTCCAACATCTACATGGCTTACTGAGGACAAGGTCCAAAAGAGACTGGAAAGGGTTATAGTGAATAAAGCGCCTGGACCGGACGGTATACACCCAAGGGTACTTAAGGAACTTAGTTCAGTAATAGCAAAACCATTATACTTAATATTTATTGATTTGCTTTCATCAGGCATAGTGCCCTGTGATTGGAGGAAAGCTGATGTAGTTCCATTGTTTAAAAAGGGAGCAAGATCCAAACCAGGAAATTATAGACCTGTGAGCTTGACTTCCATAGTGGGTAAGATACTAGAAGGGTTATTAACTGATAGTATTCAGAACTATGTGAAGACAAACAATATCATTAGTAGGAATCAGCATGGTTTCATGAAGAACAGATCATGTCAGACTAATTTACTTGCATTTTATGAAAGAGTGAGTAGTAATTTGGACAGGGGAATTGCTGTTGATGTAGTATACTTGGATTTTGCAAAAGCCTTTGACACAGTGCCTCACAACAGGTTACTGCATAAATTAAAAGGCTTCGGTTTGGGTGGTGGTATCTGTACATGGATTGAGAACTGGTTAAATGATAGATGGCAGAGAGTTGTTGTAAATGGAACTTTTTCAAATTGGTCTAGGGTTATAAGTGGGGTACCGCAGGGTTCAGTCCTGGGCCCAATGCTTTTTAATTTGTTTATTAATGATCTAGAAGTGGGAATTGAAAGTAGCATCTCAATCTTTGCTGATGACACTAAGCTATGTAAGGAAATACATACAGAGCTCGATGTTTTTTCCCTACAGAAGGATTTAGATAAACTAAGTGAATGGGCAGAAAAGTGGCAGATGTCATTTAATGTAGATAAATGTAAGGTTATGCATTTGGGTTGTAGAAACAAACTTGCTACATATACTCTAAATGGGAAACAACTTGGGAAATCCTCATTAGAGAAAGATTTAGGTGTACTGATAGACAATAGTCTTCACAGCAGTGTGCAGAGTCACTCAGCTGCTGCAAGAGCAAATAGAGTACTAGCCTGCATAAAAAGAGGTGTAGAAGCAAGGGATGCTAATATTATCCTACCTCTGTATAAATCCTTGGTTAGGCCTCATCTAGAATATGGAGTACAATTTTGGGCGCCTGTTCTAAAAAAAGACATTACTGAACTGGAAAAGGTGCAGAGACGTGCAACAAAACTGATAAAGGGATTGGAGGATCTGAGTTACGAAGAGAGACTAGCCAAACTGGGTTTGTTTACATTAGAAAAGAGACGTCTAAGGGGTGATATGATTACCATTTACAAATACATTCAAGGCCAATACAAAGAACTATCCAATGAATTATGTATGCAAAGAGCTGAGCTAAGAACAAGAGGTCATCCATTAAGACTTGAGGAAAGGCGCTTTCGACTAAAACACAGGCAGGGATTCTTCACAGTAAGGGCGGTAAGGCTATGGAATTCTTTGCCTCGGGATGCTGTGCTTGCAGATAATGTAACTGCATTCAAAAAAGCAATGGATGCCTATCTAGCACAGAACAATATTGACAGTTATGACAGATGGCTTCAAAGCAAATAGGATATTGAGCCGGGGAACTATTTGACACACACACACACACACACACACACACACCTACATTGGAAATTGCTCCAGAGGGCTTTTTTGTTGCCTTCCTCTGGATCAACAGGGGTGTTATTGGCATGGGCTGGACTTGATGGACGCATGTCTTTTTTCAGCCTTATCTACTATGTTACTATGAAACGAGTGTGCGAAGCAAGCGCTCATGGGAAATGTAGTTTTCCCAGAAAAGTACCCCAAACAGTGCCTGAAGCCCTCTGAGCCCCCCAACACACTAGAAACATGAACAAGATGATAGAGCAAGGGCAGACAAGTAAAATGAGCCATCTCTGAAGTCGCTAGGTTAAACGGTTGCAGATATATCTCGCAAACAGTAAAATCTCATAGAAGCATATGGAGCAATGGCATATATGTGGTACAGCGCGGCTACTCAAATTTTACAAAATTGAAAGTATAATACTAAAATGCCTAAAACAGCATTAGAACATGTTAGGACACCCAAAAAACAATAAACCAGTAGGAAAAGTGTTAGAACCCCCCCCCCCCCCCAAAGTGCCAATCCAGCAGCTAAAGGGTTAAGTTACCACATAACCTGCTCCAAAACACCCAACAGACATACAGATAGACTCAATGAGTGCAGAAGTGTGCAATACGAACTCCAGTGAAGACACCCGTGTGCAGAAAGGGCACTGTGGGACAAGTGGACCTGCAGCACTCAAAGGGTTGCTCACCTTTCCTGCAGATCTTCTGTCTTCAGATTACCATGTAGTAAGAAGTAACCTCAGTGGGTGACTCCTGGGGAAGCATTTGGAATCAAGATTTTCCCCCTCAGGGCTTAAGGTCCACAAAAAGCACCTGGATACTGAGCTAGCCACATCTAAGGGCATTGTCAGTTATGGTAATCCGCCAAATGGTGGTATTCCATATCTAACAGAAAAATAAAAAAAAGATTCTAAAACTATAGCAGAACTGTTTCTCTTGCCTGTGTTATCTTCACCAAGGAACGAATCTTTCTGGAGCTGGTTGGCTAGCTGCAGCCAAGGAGGGAAGGTAGGCTCCACCCCCTGCATACAATTTTAGAATTGTTCCTGCCTACTTAAAGGGGCAGATCACCTATCCAGAGTTACCAGTGACCTGTACTGGATGACAGAAATATACATATGGAAGTCTAATTCACAAGAAAGGAAACAGACACTAATACTCCAACAGAACAGTCAGAGGCTGATATATCAGATATAGAAAAAATAAAGCTGAATGTGCCCCCGAGTCAGCAAATTTGAGATCACAGAGCAATACTTTTAGTCACAAGGGATTGAAGTAATTGAGAGGTATGAGGATATTGACACCAAAGGGCCAGGAGGGGTTTTCCAAGATGGAGGGGGAACAAACGTGCCCTTAAAGAGGTCCATCTTAACGTCCTCAGCAAAGGTCTGTCATTTGTCCCACCCCATAATTGACAAATTTGAGGTCTACAAATAACTTTTTCAATTCTGCAGAAAACTCCTACTGCATAAACAGTTTACATCCTCTACAATAGGATTCTTTGATCAAGACAATCAAGACAGATTCAGAGAGGTATTATCAAGCAATAATACAGATATAAACACCCTATCTATGGATGGTGAATCTGTATTACAAGATCTATTTGACTTCCTGGATGAAAAGCAGAAATAAGACAATATACCATTAAAACCAAAATCCAATTTTAAACCCCGATCAACATATGTCCTCCTATTAAATGCTTTGTGGAAGCAGCAGTAAGGGATATTTTGAAATTACCGATTAAGAAAGGACCGTATAACCTCACAAGGTCACAGAACCTGGAACTGAAAGATCTCCAGGGATGGGATGATGTAGTAATAAAGTCCTCTGATAAGGGAGGAAATGTGGTTATATGGCCCAACACCCTCTACCTAGCGCAAGTATACATCTATCTGACTCGGCACACGATAATAAACTATTATCTAACCCTACCTCTGACTATCTGAATCTCTATAATAAGAGAATAGTGGATGCTCTGGAAAATAAGGTGATCTTGTAAACGGAAGGTAATTCTTGACGGCGAATAATTCCACAATACCCACATTTTACTTGCTGCCAAAAGCACACAAGAACCCCAAAGTACCACCTGGGTAGTCGATGGTATTGGGCATAGGGGTCTTGTATGATAATGACAGCAAATTCCTCTATTCAAAGAGAAGGAAATACGTGGTACAACTATCCTCACATATCAGGGACACGTCTGATATTTTGAATAAACTTGAAGGACTGCCCATTGAGAAAACCACATATCTAATAATGTGTGATGGATAGTCCCTTTATACATTGATTTATCAAGATATAGGACTGAAAGCAGTGAGATTTTTTTTAGATCAAGACCACACACTGCTTTATTATTAAACTCCTCAGTTTTACACAAACTATTTTGTGTTTAGGGATCAAGTCTACCTACAAATCCGGGGTACAGCTATGGGGGCCAAATGTGCCCCCACATATGCAAACTTGTACCTCGGATGATGAGATAGTGAAGTGGGAGATGAGCTGAGTCAAACAAGCATATTTGTCAAATCTATGGTATAGATACATTGACTCTTATCAGATACTTCTTTGAGTCCCATAATGGGGATCCAACAAAAATGAGACTATCACGCTTGAAACAGTTCTCTCTGGGTATTAGGAGTGGAAACAGAATAAACTATTGCAAAGAGAGAATCATTGGATCTTTTTGCTCAACTCTATGGCTCCCCCTAGGGTTAAATGAAGGCATGCACATTTCAGCCCATTTATACAATATCAGCTACCTGAAAGTCGGTGCTTTAAATTATATGGTGTAAAATCACGAGTAAAGCATAGATGTGTGTGATTGGGCAGAAGCCTAACATAATGGCCATACTAAACACATTGAAAATGTGACATACATCTTTATCTATTTGTGCATATAACTGAGAAAAATTAAACATTATGCTAAAAGCATCAAATGATCTTGTATACTTTTCCACTTGATGGTCATATGCTTTTTCTAATTTCATCTATAATGTATAAAAACATTACCTCTGACACTACCAAATACATCTGTATTTATACATGTGGCCACTGTATATAATATGTTGTGAGGATCCAAATTATCAGAGGATATCAATGGATGATAGGTGTTTGAAACATTACAATTTGTACCACCAATTGGTGGGCTTGTTTCCATGTATGTGGTTATATACGGATGTAGAGAGCTTGGGGATCTAGGCACTACAGAGAGGCATATGAGTAAAGGATCTCCAAACTATTGTGGCGACATTGTGAAGAACAATAATCCGATATTTTAAATATGATTTTGTGGAAAAAGGTGTATCTATGGAAAACAGTATAATGCCATGTTCACAAAGACACTGTACACTAAGTGTCCATCATGGTCAAAACTAGCCAATCAATGAATAGAGGAATCCTGAGGGTAGGTGGAACCTTTAAAAAAGCCATTTTGGGTGAAATACACGCCAGGTTGCAGCCAGGGAAAACGTATGCCCGATCGTCAATTTCTTCTTCTGATCACGTATACTAATTCTAAGCAAAGATGATTACCTGAATTTCTCCACGCGGCCAGTTACCAAATGAATTTTGATGGCCATGAAACATGGACTATACATTTTTCTTTTTGCTTTTGTTCTCCCTGATAAAGTGGGTTAAAAACCTCATTCTGTAAAAGCTATTTAAAAATCAGGGGTTACCATAGCCAGCTTTTAATATACATTTAAAGGCTGTAGGTAGAACTACTACACTGTGAATACATTGCAGTACTTCATTTTCTGGCAACCTGTTACCTAATGATTTTTGAAGGTGTCAGTCCAGACTTAATACTTTCAATTAATATAATTTTTAAATGCAGCAGTACTATCCCCGCAAAGCCATTTCCATGAGCAGGTTATATAAGGATGCCACTCTTAAAGTGACACATTGTTATGATCAAGCGATCATTGCGAAGTTATTGGACTCTGAAATGCTGACTGACTACGGAGTCACACACAAATACTTTACTATATTATACATATATACACATACACACACACACTATATATTATATACATAAAAATACACACTAGCAGAGTGAGACGGCGTTGCCCATCTTTTTTGTTATACTTTTATTAATTTATGTTCGGTGGAATTTTTTTAAAGCAAGTGTGCTGTGAAGGGTCTGTTACTTGTACTGTACTAAATAAAAGTAGTTTTAAAAGTCCTTGGTAGAATTGGATATTTAGGATCTCGTAGGTGTCATCTTTGCACAGAACCCTATTACAGTGGCAACAATTGAGGGACTAGATAGTCGTTACTTACTTTAGAAATTAGTGCTGAGTTATAGTTTAGGAGAGTTGCCAATTGTAAGCAGGAGTTTCTGTTGCTATTGTCGTTGGTCTCTGGATAGTGACTCAACAATAATAACCAGACAAACACAGATGTTTGGTTAATGAAGATGTGAGTGATAGGAGTCTCACAAGCATCTCCTATGATGACTTTTAGTTGCTATAATATTATATCAGAGATATGCTGTTGGATGAATTCTAAGGCACCTTATCACTATATATTTGTATACAGAACCCCATTACAGTGGCAACAATTGAGGGACTAATACAACCTAGTCTTTATTCCAGTAATTAGTGCTGGATTTTAGTTCAGGAGAGTTGCCAATTGTAAGGAGTTTTTTGTACCATTATCACATTCCTCTGGATAGAGGCTTGTTGATAAGTTCAAATGTTAATGATAATGTCGTAGGAGGTATTCTAAGGACATGAGAGATATCAGTGTGATACACAGATCCCAGTAAAGGTGACTCAATATTGGAGATTAACACGCTGGCTCTTTATTTTGGTGTGTGATATTTGAGGGTAGTTGTGGGACACCTCTCTGAGTTGAGTTAGGAAGGTATCCCCTATATCCCTTACTAATAGTTTAGCAACTCAGAGTTCCTGAATATCCTCTTTGCTACCTTGGTAATTTGAGGGAATTTTAGAAACAAATTTTCTTTTTAATTTAGATTTCAATAAAAGTTATATTTTATTACTTTCATCAGGAGCATTATTTATATTATTGTATTTACAACCATTACATTATCACGTAAGTGCCCCATTAAGGTCTATGTATTTTTTTTTATATTTGAGTATTATAGATCAGGGTGCAGGGCGGCGTTACAAATTAAACTAACAAGATGCCGCTTGGAGTAATTTGACTTTGTGCTCCGGGTCTACTTTTTTTTTGTTAAAGAAAGAAAAAGAAATACATATTAACACTTTAAAGAGCAGGGTATGTGCAGCTCATTGCTTATTAGTGCCTTGCACACCTCTCTGTTCCTTAAAGGGTTAAAAGACTGAGTGGAGGCAGGTTTCCCAGTGGGAGCAGGGAGAGGAGTGAGGCTGATCGTGTCTGCAGCCGCTATCTTTTTTGCAGCAATGATCGGCTCTTCAGTTGTTCCCCCACAGTCCTCAACAGAAGCTGGAATAGATCAGACGAACTTTCTTAGAATCTTTGGCAAACTGTGTTGCTCGTAGACAGTTTGTCTGATCTATTCCAGCTTCTGCTGAGGGCTGCAGGGGAACAGCTGAAGAGCAGTTACTTATTAATTCAAATTATTAAAATCCATGAGAGGTCTGCCGCCACCTCCCGCCCCCTGTGTAGTGATCTACTCTGACCTCCCAGCTGGAGGGGAAAGGCGTGCAGGAGCTGTAAGGCTGCACATATATGGTGAGTGGGAGACAGAAGCTGTAATGAATGATGTCGGGCAGTTTTGTAGGCTCTTGTTGACGATTCCCCGACATGGCTTGTATCCTTGGGGCTCCATTCGAGAGAGAGAGAAGGGAGGGAGAGACTGTGTGTGTGTGTGTGTGCGTGTGTCTCATACATACATATACACACACAAGGATTTTAGTCTTACCTGTTAAATCCTTCTCTTAGTACATACAGGTTACTGGTAACTTTGGGTAGGCGATCAGCCCCTTTAAGTAGGCAGGAACAATTCTGAGAAGTGGCTGCTGGGTGGAGCCTACCTCCTCTCCTTAGCTTGCAGCTAGCCAATCCCCATCCATTAAGATTTGAAAACGAACTATTGAGTAGGTAATAAGGTGGTAAAGGAAGACTCCTGTGAGCATGAACCCGAAAGGACCCCCACTTTCTGCCACAGGAGAGCCAAGCAGGGTCCCTTGACAGGGTGGCACACCAGTAACCTGTATGGACTAAGAGAAAAGGATTTAACATGTAAGACTAAAATCCTCTTTTCTCTGTCATCCAATACAGGTTACTGGTAACTTTGGGATGTCCAACCATTAAGTTTCCCAGGGCAGGAAGAGAGGCAAGGACCAGGCGCATGCCCACAAGTCACCAGAGCACCAATGAACCAACAGATCATGAATAGCTCAACAATAACCACAAAGTGTCAACAGACACAGAACACTGGTAAAACAGAACCTCAGGAACTGTTACACAGCACACTGAACTAGAGAAAACAGGGCTCAAAAGTGAAAGAGTATCGAAGAGATGAAGGAGATCCTAGACAAACAAGGCTGCATCTAGGATCTTCATCCCAAAACTGGCATCAGCCGATGCCAGCACATCCACACGACAGTGTTTTGAAACTGTTTGCACAGACGACCAAGTGGCCACCTTGCACAACTGATCAGCTGAGGCCTGATTTTTGTAGGCCCAAGATGCTCCGACAGACCTCGTAGAATGAGCCGTGACCTGAAAGGGGGCAGGCTTCTTCCTAAGTTCGTAAGCCTTACGAATAGTGTACTTGAGCCAAGAAGCAATGGTTACCTCGGAAACAGGCTTCCCTGCTCTGGGACCCTCAGGAATGACAAAAGTGTGTCAGACTGCCGCAAGGGCTCAGTGAGATGCACATAGAACTTGAGGCAATGCACAACATCCAACAAGTGAAGATCCTTTTTGTCAGTAGCAGGGTTAGGGCAGAAAGGAACCCACAATCTCCTGATTAATGTGGAACTCAGACACCACCTTCGGGAGAAACTCCTGCGAAGTACTGCCTTGTCCTTGTGAAACACCAAAAAGGGTGGCCCACAAGACAGGGCCATGCAGCTCCGCAACACTGTGAACAGACATGATTGCCAGGAGAAAAGCCATCTTCCACATCTGCAGATGTAGAGGAATAGTGGCCAAGGACTCAAAGGGAGGGTGCCGAAGGATGCCCAAAACCAAGTTAAGGTCCCACTGAGGAGCGGGAGTCTTGACAACACGATGAGTATGAACAATGCCCTGGAAGAAAACCTTGACATCAGGAAGAACAGCAATGCGCCTCTGAAAGAAAACAGAGAGGGCAGAAATCTGAACCTTAAGAGAACTCAAACTGAGACCCTTATCCACACCGTTCTGGAGGAAGGAAAGGACCGTAGGAAGATCAAAATCCTGAGACAGGTCCCTATCACCACACCAAGGTAGACCAAACTCAATGGTAGGCCTTAGAGGAAACAGGCTTACGTGCACTGAGCATAGTAGCCACCACACCAAAAGAAATACCCTTCTTCAAAATTGAGGATTCAACCTCCATGCCATCAAAGCCAGATGATGAACATCCTCCTTCCACAGGTAACCCTGTAGAAGAAGAAGATCCGGATGGGAGGGAAGCCGAAGAGGTTCTGCCACAGAGATCCAGAAGCTCCGGAAACCAAGGCCAGTATGGAGCAATCAGAATGACTGGGTAGCTCTACAGTCTCAGTTTCCTTATCACTCTGTGCAACAGGGAATGGGAGGAAAGTAGTATGCCAGAATAAAAATCAACAGGATCGACAAGGCATCCAGTGCTACAGCCATGGGGTCTGCCCAGCGAGAGCAGAACATCGGGACCTTCTTGTTGTGTCTTGTCACCATCAGGTTGATGCACGGAAGACCCCACCGCTGGACAATGAGTTTGAACACCTTGATGCCATTCCAACTCTCCTCTGTCCACTGTTTGTCGACTGAGTAAGTCTGCCAGAACGTGGTGTACGCCAGGAATATGAACTGCAGAAATGGCAGGGACATGCTCCTCTGCCCAGGACAAAATAGCCGTGACCTCTAACCAAGCTGCAAGACTTCTTGTGTCGCCTTGCTCGCTGATGTAGGCTACTGCTGTGGCATTGTCCCTGTCGACTGTACCCTGACCGGGCAATCCTCCAGTTGGCGCGTCCAGTGTTGCAGGACATGAAATATCGCCCGAAGCTCCAAGACATTGATGGGAAGGAGAGATTCCTCCTGGGATCACTGGCCCTGAGCATTTAAGTGCCCCAGGACCACTCCCCATCCGGAGAGGCTGGCATCCATCGTCACGGTTGTCCAGAATGGCACCAGGAAGGGCCCGCCTTTCAGCAGATTGTCCAGGTGGAGCCACCACGAGAGGCTCAGCTCCACATGAAGAGGGAGAGATAGGGATCTCTCCAGGAGATCCAGTCGACCCCTGCATGCCAGAATTAGAAACCTCTGGAGTTCCCTCGTATGAGCCATGGCAAACAGAACCGCTTCTATGGTGGAAATGAACTTCGCCACCAGGGATGACAACTTCTTGGCTGGAACCAGATCCCGATTCAAGACAGCATGGACCTTCAGTGCGATCTGATGAGCCACTTCGTCCGTGAGAAAC
This sequence comes from Rhinophrynus dorsalis, assembly GCA_037306005.1. NCBI lineage: Eukaryota > Metazoa > Chordata > Amphibia > Anura > Rhinophrynidae > Rhinophrynus > Rhinophrynus dorsalis. The sequence goes on from CM074725.1 coordinate 111,787,368, forward strand.
ACCATCCCTCTCTGAGTGTCGAAGAGGATGCCCAGAAAAACCATTCTCTGGGAAGGCACAAGGTCCGACTGCTGATGAAGGAGTTCTGGAGAAGATGCCTTCAGAAGGAGGTCGTCCATATATGGCGTGACTCTGATGCCGTCCCAATGGAGGAGAGAAATGAAGGCTCCCAGGACTCCGTTGAAGACTTGAGGAGCCGTGGTCAGGCCAAAAGGGAGGGCAGAAAACTGGAAACGCCCTTGCAGGCAAAGCAGAGAAATTTCCAGCTCTCTGGATGAATGGTGATGTGCAAGTAAGCATCCTGAAGATCCAGAGAGGCCAGAAATTCCCCAGGGGACAGGCAGTTATCACTGTGTGTAGCGACTCCTGGCGATACTGGGACCTGACCACAAAGGAGTTGAGATCCTTCAAATCCAAAATGGGACAATAGCCGTCATCCTTCTTGGAAACCACAAAGAGGTTGGAGTAGAACCTCAGCCCCCATTCCTGAGGAGGAACTGGTTCCAAGACCGCCTTGTCCAGAAGGGATGGCTCCCTCGAAAAGGCGGCGCTTTTCTGCTCCCAGAAGTGAGCGAGGAGAGCAGGCCCAGGAGGGAGAAGGGAATCCTGTACCCTGCAGCCACCACCTGCAAAACCCACGGGTCCGCCACAGAAGAGCCCTCTTGGAGGCAGTATCAGCAGACCAGATCTTGAGCCAAAGAGCACATATGGCTACCACAGACATGGTGGATGCCCTGGCCACCATACGAACAGCGTCAAACAGGGCAACAGAAACATAATGATCGGCCTCAGAGGTGTTGGAGAAAAGCCGCAACATGTCAGCAGTAGGAGCTCCCCGACTGACAGCCAAGGTGAGCTGTTCAGTCCAAACAGCCATGGCCCTATTCACCCACGTCACATCAAATGCGGTGCGCAGGGCAGAACCAGCAGTCTCAAAAATAGCCTTGAGAGAGGTCTCAAGCTTTTTGTCAGTCCAGTCTCTCAGAGCAGATGCATCAGCCACAAGCAAGGCAGTGGACTTAAAAAGCCTGTGAACAGGGGCGTCCATCATTGGAGGATGAACCCACTGAGCTAGGGCCACTTCAGAGAACGGATAAAGCTTAGCAAATTTCCTAGAGACAGATTATCTGGAAACTTCCACTCCTGCAGGAAAGCTATAAAATTCACTGGGGTAGGAGGTGAAGGTTGAACTTCATGGACCTGTGTCTTTATTCAAACTAATTTACTAGGTTACACCAAGCGGTCCAGGGTGGGGTTAGGTGGAAAACAAGTATGGGGCCGGACAGGCTCCTGAAACACATCAGATGGGTCAGAAGAAGCCTCCTGTACCAAGGGAATGTTCAGTGTGCTCAACACAGCCCTGATCAGGCCCTCAGCTGAGGGAACAGGATCAGCCTCCAAGGGGTCCCCAAAAACTGAGAGGAAGGACAGCAGAACAGTCATCAGAATCCACCAATAATTCCTCCTCAGAGGAATCAGACATCAGGTACACCCGGCTGTTTAGGCAGGGAAGTTCTGATAGGGGTGGGGGCCTGCCACGAGTGGAAGACCACCTGCAAAGTGAATGGAAGGAGATGTAAGGTAGACCAGAGATCCCTGGTAGTAGCCTTAAACTCTTGCATCTAAACTGACTCTAGTGCATGGCTGGAGGTCCCAGCAGGGGACTCAGGGGCAGCAGAGCATGCTGGGCAAACATGATCTAAGTATTCTCTAGGTATCCCTATGTGACATGAGGAGCAATGAGCAATGGGGGACACAGACGCTCCAGTGTCCTTAAGTCTTTGGTCTAGCCCCAAGGTCTAATGGAACATACATTCTCACAGAGTCAAACGGTCAAAGTATCAGAAACACCCAAAAAAGTATGTATGATAAATAAATCACCCCAGAAACGCTAAAACAGTAACATAGTAAATTAGGTTGAAAAAAAGACACAAGTCCATCAAGTTCAACCTTCGCCTCATACCACAGAACTGAGAATTTTATAGCTTTCCTGCTACCAATTAAATTAGTCTTTATCAGACCTTCCTGATCAGCCTACTGATAAACAGTATAACTCTGTATGTTCCCTTTTGAAAGAAATGTATCTAATCTTCTCTTAAATGTATCCACTGTATCTGCCATAACTACCTCCCTGGGCAATGAATTCCACAATTTGACAGACCGTACTGTAAAAAAACCCTTCCTCTGCTGAAGTTTAAACCTCCTTTCCTCTAATCTCAAGGGGTGTCCCCTGGTCACCTGATCAGGCCTTGGAATAAATAGCTCACTGCAGAGATCCTTATATTGACCTCTCATATACTTGTACAATGTGATAAGGTCTCCTCTTAGTCCTTTCTCTAGAGTAAATAAACCAAGTTTGTCTAGTCGTTCCTCATATGTCAAGTCCTCCATTCCCTTAATTAATTTTGTTGCTCTCCGCTGTACCCTCTCTAGTTCTAGTATATCCTTTTTCAGAACCGGTGCCCAAAATTGCACTGCATACTCAAGGTGAGGTCTTACCAATGATTTGTATAATGGCAAAATAATGTTATCCACTCTTGCTTCGATACCTCTTTTTATGCAACACAGGACTTTGTTTGCCTTTGCTACTGCTGTTTGACACTGGTAACGGTTTCCAAGTCTGTAGTTGACAAGGATACCCAAGTCTTTTTCTAGCAATGAGTCACCTAAAATTATTCCATTAAGTTTATAAGCAGCCTAGGGATTGTTTCCTCCCAAATGCATGACTTTACACTTCCCCACATTAAACTTCATATTCCACATGTTTGCCCAATCTGACATTGTATGTAAGTAGCTCTGTAGAGAGAAGATATCCTGTTCTGAATTAATGACTTTGCATAATTTATTATCATCTGCAAATATTGATATTTTGCTTTCTATATCTATTTCCAGGTCATTTATAAACATGTTAAAGCAGCGGACCCAATACTGAACCCTGAGGTACTCCACTCTCCACTTTAACTGTACTGGAGAATTTTCCATTTACAACCACACACTGTTCCCTATCCTTCAGCCAGTTTTGTATCCAATTGCAAAGGTTATCTCCTTGCCCCAATTTCCTTATTTTATACACCAGCCTTCTGTGTGGTACTGTATCAAATGCCTTTGCAAAGTCTAGATATACTACATCTACTGCCTTGCCATTGTCAAGGTTGCTGCTTACCTCCTCATAGAAACTGAAGAGATTAGTTTGGCGTGATCTATTCTTCATAAAACCATGTTGATTCGTACTAATGATTTTATTTTTTGTGTTGTAATCCTGAATACAGTCCCTTATTATCCCTTCTAACAGTTTTCCCACTACAGAGGTCAAACTCACTGGTCTATAATTCTCAGGTTCTGTTTTAGTTCCCTTCTTAAATAGAGGCACTATGTTAGCTCTTCGCCAATCCTGTGGCACTGAGCCTGTGGTAACAGAATCTTTAAAGAGTAAATATAGGGGTATTCCCATGACATCTTCTTGAGTTAACCCAATATCTATTAATTGTATTGTGTTATTTGTTACTTGCGGAGGCTCTTCTACCATTCCTTGCTCCCTTGTATATACTGATGCAAAGAAAGTGTTTAAAACATCGGCCTTTTCCTTACCCTCACTAACCAACTCACCCATCTCATTTTTGAATGGTCCAATGCACTCCCTCTTAAGTTTCTTGCTAATTATATATTTGAAAAACTTTTTTGGCTTAGTCTTGCTTTCCCTTGCAATTCGAGTTTCATTATCTATTTTTGCTACCCTAATTGCATTTTTGCAATCTTTGTTGCACTCCCTGTATTTTAAGAAAGATTGTTCAGTTTCTTCAGACTTAAATAATTTGAATGTGTTTTTTTTCCCTTGCCATTTCCTTCTTTACATGTGCAGTTAACCACACTGGCTGTGACTTACTTCTTTTGCATTTGTTCCCCATTGGTATATACTGTTGGGTACATTTCTGCAACCTAAATTTGAAGTGACCATTTTTCCTCAGTATTTTTGCCTTTAAATAAAATATCCCATTCTATGTGTTGCATTGAAGCCCTTAACGATTTGAAGTTAGCTTTTTTAAAATTAAGCGTTTTGGTTGAACCTATACATTTTTGCTTTGCCAGACTGATCTCAAATGTAACCATGTTGTGATCACTGTTTCCCAAGTGTTCTCTTACCTTAATATTGGATACCATTTCTGTGTTATTAGTGAGCACTAGGTCCAATACACTTATTTCTTGTTGGCGCTTCCACCATTTGTGGCATAGAATGTTTGGACAAAATAGACTTATCTGGCAGGCGAAGGGTTAAACTGCTGAGAAGAGAAGGAGTCTCCAAGCCCTGTGTAGGATACTCGTTCAGAGAAGGCACAAAATGGCTGCCGCAGCAGGAGCCAATCAGAAAAGAGCACACGAAGTGATCGCTCATGGGAAATGTAGTTTCTCTAAAAAAGTACCCCGACAGTGCCCGAACCCCCCTGAGACCCCCAACATGCCCAGAACGTTCAGCGGATAAGAGAGCAAGGGCAGAACAACAAAATGAGCCATCTCTGACCTCGATAAGTGGAGCAGAGATGTCCCAAACTGTAAAGTCCCATAGGAGTGAATGGAATGATGGCGTCTATGCGGTAAAAGCGCGCCAGAACATGAATTTAGCAAAGTTAGAACAAAATATAAAAACACTCAAAAGCCCACTAGAACAAGTCAGCAGACCCAACACTAAACCCAGTAGGGAAAGTGCCAGAAACCCCCCCAAAAGGCGCTAACAGCTGCGAAAGGGCTGTTACCACAGAAACTTGCTCCAAAGACACCACAGACATACAGATAAACCCAATGAGTGCATGAGTATGTAACAGGAACTCCAAAAGAGACCCCTGTGCTGAGAGGAAGCATGGGACATGTGGACCACAACACTCAAGAGGAAGCCTCAGTGGTCAACTCCTGGGGAAAGAACTTGGAGCCAAGATCCCCCCCCAGGGCTTAGGTTCACAAAAGCACCTGGTAAACTGAGCTATCCACATTTGGGTGATGGGAATTGTCAGTGATGGTAATCTGCCTAATGGTGGTATCCCAGAAAAATAATTTAAGAAACTAAAACTATAGCAGAACTGTTCTCTTCCTTGTGTCTTGACCAAGGAAAAAATCTTACTGGATGGAGATTGGCTAGCTGCAAGCTAAGGAGAGGAGGTAGACTCCACCCAGCAGTCACTTCTCAGAATTGTTCCTGTCTACAGTTACCTGTATTGGAGAACAGAGAAATACACACAGCTCAAAATTTCAAGTCCTGAGCTACTATAGCCAGGCCTGAAAAGTTACTCACCACCAGTTTCCATGCCTAGCCCCACCCATATCCCTACCTTTAAGCCCACCCATATTCCTGCCTCTATGGACCCCTAACATCTCCTAAAGAGGGACACTTGGTAGGCCTCAGCCTTCTCTGTGACTGCTAGGCGCATGTTGTGGTTGAAAATCTGGTCTGCTGACTTGATCTCTAAGAAATCACAGATTTCTCTTCCCTTTTAAGGTACCTCACTTTTTGGTTCTGAACTGAGGTCTCATCAGTGAGGCCACTGGGGATAAGAGCACGTTGTTGCCTCAGGTCCCCAAACGCAACCCTCAAGTGAAAAGGCATAATCTTTTTTTTTGTCCCAAACAAGGCCTCACGCTCAGCGTTCCACCCCAAGCCCAAACATCAGTGGAGGTCAAAGACACACCTCCACCAAACCCAAATCCACCAAACCTCCTTCGGCATGACTAGCCAAACCCTTGTCCGTGACCTGTGGGGTGTCTCCTACAACACTTTTTGAATGTTTGGACAGGCTCTTTTGCGGATCAAGACAGCTTCAAGCTTCCTGTCAGTCATATCCTTAAGAACTGAAGCATCTGAAACTGCCGAGGAAGTGGATTTAGAGAGCCTGGAAATGGGAGAGTCAACCTGAGGAGTAGCCCATTGAGCTAAAGCAGCTTCGGAAAATCAATACAACTTAGAGAATCTTTTAGACAAAGCCAGGCGCTTGTCAGGAGTTTTCCCGCTGATCCAGAATAATCTGATCTAGAGTAGGATTAGGCGGAAAAACAGCACAGGACTTCTTGCGCCTCTGAAAGACATCAGAAGAAGTCTGAGACTTTAGAGTAGTAGAGGGAATGTTTAAGGTAGTTAATACTGCTTTAAAGGGTTAGTAACGTCCTAGATTGCTAAAAAGTAATATTGTAGATAAATTAAAAAGATCTATCGGTGCAAGTCCTTTCTCATAAACCTTTATGGTTTGAGAGATAGAAAGTTTTAAAATTCCCCTCTCCCTCCCTTTACCCTGACATCAGCTATAAGCGGACATCAGGAGATCCTGGTCCAGGCAGGTGGCTCTTCAGGAGAGCCAAGATAACAAAATCAAAAAAGAAATACTTCATTGGAATGGTCTACAAAGTGTGCTCTCTGCTGAAAAACGCCTTGAGTCGGTACGACTCTAATCTCCTGCTGTCAGCAAGGAGAGGGGAACTTTAAAATGTTCTCTCACTCAAACCATAAAGGTTTGAGAGATAGGACTTGCACCAATATATTTTTTTAATTTATCTACAATATTATTTTTTAGCAATCTAGGACATTACTAACCCTTTAATGAGGCCCTCCGCAGAGGGTTCAGCGTCTGCTTCAAAGGGGTCACCATGAAAATGGGAAGACTCCGCTTCATAACACACACCATCCTCAGAATCTCCTCGATAAAAGAATCAGATCAGGAATACCAGGGGCCTTAGTGACCACAAACCTGAAGGAAGTAGGGTGTCTCCAACACTGATAAACCCCTTGAAGGGAGAGAGCAAACTCTGCATAGAGGACTAAGTCCTTGACCTAAGGTGGCTCTTTATCATGGCTGGAAGGCCCTGGCGGAGCCACAGTACATGAAGAGCATAAGTAACCTGAGTACTCTCTGGGAAGCCCTGTTTGGCATGAGGAACAGTAAGCGGGGGGGGGGGGGGTCTTTAGCCTTAGGCGTAGTCCCATGTCCCAGAGGATGTGTCTACAAACAGTAGAGGAACACCTGAATACTGTCACCAAGATTACAGATTTCACCCCAGAAAGTCTAGAATAAGCTTATCTGGCAGGCGAAGGGTTCACCTGAGGAGGAGAGTGGAGGAGACCAAGCCCTGCATGTGATACTCTGTAGAGAGGAAAAATATAATGGGTAACCAATCGAAAATCAGCCCATGAAGCAGGTGTGTATGGGAAACGCAGTTTTTCAAAACAGTAACAAAAACAGAACCGAATCCCCCCAAAGCTACTAAGACACTGGAAATGTCAATCGGATAATTAGACAATGGTGAACAATTAAAATGAACAGTTGCAGAGATATGTCGAGATATGTCTCAACATGTCTGTCCCAAAGAGATCAACAGAGCATTGCGGCTATGCAGTAATACGCGCCATTAAAAAAAAATAAAAAATAAATATATATATATATATATATATATATATATATATATATTAAAAAAAAAAAAAATAAACGAATAAGGTAAAAGTGATTAAAAAGTGTAAACACATAGGAACACTAAGAAACATGAACACATCTAATAATAATGTGAGAATGAGGAATGAAACAGCCCAATTCCTAGCAGGGAAGGGGTTAATTACCACAGAACTGCTCAAAATGCTCCAATGACCCTCAGAACAGACATTAGAAATATCCAACATGAGTGCAGGAGTTACAGAGAACTCCAAAGAAACCCTTGTACGGAATGGAACTGTGGGACAAGTGGACCATGGCACTCAAAGGGTTGCTCACCATTTTCTGAAGGTCGTCTTTCTTCAGATTACCATTGCAAGGAAGAAGCCTCAGAGAGACTCCCTCTGGAGAGAGACATTGGTTCTTCCATGGTTCTCTCCCAGGGCTGAAGGATCCACAAGCAGGTCCTGTAAATGGAGCAATCCACCAAGGGGAAGTCAGTAATGCTAATCCACCTAATGGGGTAATTTTGACACCCCATATCTAAATCTAAAGAAAAATAATAAAATAACTAAAACTAAGCAGAACTGCTCACAGCCTTCCTACTTCCAGCCTACTTGGAGAAGCTGTCACTCGCCCACGGTACCTGTAAGCTATATTGGACGACCGAGAAACCCTTCAACCTCAGGATGCCATGCAGTCAAAGCCAGCTTTTTTCCATGTCCACTTTGCAAAGGCAGCTCTGGAGGAGGAGGTCCGGCCTGGGAGGAAGCAGGAGCTGATCCTGAATGGAAAAACTGACCAGTTCCGCAAACCACGCCCTCTTGGTCGAATAAGGAGCAACCAGAATAACAGTTGTGCCAGCCATCCTGATCACCCGGGGAAAAGAGGAATTGGAGGAAAGACATAAGCGAAGTGGAAGAATCTACATCTTCCTTGGCGAAGGCTAGAGGATCTCCCCCCCCCCCCCCACACACACACACAAAGGGAGCAGAAGGTTGGGACCATCCTATTGTTCCATGTGGCCATCAGGTTGATAGATCTTTCGCAGTATCTGCTATAGCAAAATCAGGCGGAACACTTTCGGCTTGAGTTCACACTCTCCCGGATAAACGTCTTGGTGACTTAGGAAGTCTGCCAGCACGTTTTCTACCCCTGGAGTATGAAGAGCGGACATGGTCTGAATGTGGGCTTCTGCTCAACTTAGAATGTACCTCACCTCGTACCATACCACGCTGCTGAACTTTGAGTGCCCCCTGACGGTTGATGTAAGCCACGGCAGTGGTGTTGTCCGACCAGAGGAGGACTGGATGTCCCCTTCAACTGAGAGGTCCAGTACACCAGAGCTTGATGGATCGCTCTAGAACACTGATGGACTGAAGATGCCCAGGTGACCTATAACCGCACCCCTGCCACTCAGGCTGGCACCCATCGTGACCAGAGTCCATTCCAGGATAAATGATTTCCCCAGATCCAGGTTGCACTGTTGCAACCACCACTGAAGATCCCATCTGGCTTACGGAAAGAGGGAGATCTGCTGATCCACTTCTGGATGACATGTCTCTGAAGCTCCCTAGTGTTGACACAAGCCTGCCAGAACTCTCATGTACTCCCTGACAGTGGCCGATGGCCACTCCAGGGCCAGAGACACCTGCTGCATAACCTACAGGATATTGTGCTTCATCAAAAAGACCTTCCCTAGGCAGGTGTTAATCTCATGACTGAAATCTATTCTGTGCCCTTCTAAGATTACCTGCAAAACCCACTGATCCATGACTGAGGACTACCAGGCATCCCGAAAAAGGTGAAGATGTCCCACTGTGGGGACCAGTGGACCAGGATGCCACGAGTCATGCTGAAGCTGGCTTGACAGACTTGGCCCTTGAAGCAGTTTTCCAGGACTGCCATTGCTATCGGGGCTGGGTGGAGGGGTGCGAGTGGGAGGCCTTCCGAAGTTTGAGGCTTTTGCACCTCAGTTTGCCAGGGGGAGCGAAAAATATACAGTTTCCTTGCCATAGTTTGATATTCAGAGGGCAACAAGGTGCTCTTGCCCCCAGTAGCATAACTAATAATCTGCTTCAGTTCAGGTCCAAACAGACTTAACCTGAACTGGTAAAAGGAAACCAGTGAATTTTTAGATGATTGGTCAGCAGACCAAACCTTAAGCCACAAATTCCATAGTGCAGTAACAGAGAAGTCTGAGGCTTTAGCACACAGCCTTAAAGAGAGCCTCAGACACATATGTGTTTACCTCCTTCATGTTGGCAAGAAAAGACCAACAGATCCTTCTTGGAACCATCTGCATAGACCGTCACCATCAGTGGCTCACTCCACAGAGCAACAGCCTTTTTGACCCAGGCACAGGCAAACATATTCCTAAATGCAGATCCGGTGGCCCCAAAATTAGCCTTAAGGATAGAATCTAGCTTCTGATCAGCCATATCCTTCAGACTCGTTGCATCCAGTAGTCTTGGCTAACTTGGAAACAGGGAGATCCACAGTAGGAGGGGAGACCCACTGCACCAAGCTGCCTCTGAAAAGTGGTACTATCTAGAAAAAAATTTGGTGATATACAAACTCTTATCAGAGGTCTTCCGCTCATCCAGAAGAATCTGATGAAGAGTAGCATTTGGAGGAAAGCCTGCAGAAGCTTTTACTCCTCTAGAATACATTTGTAGAGGAATGGCCCTCATCAGGGGGCATCAGGGACCTGAAGGGTCTCCAAGACAGCCCTAATGAGTCCCTCTGCTGAGGGAAGGGGGTCAGTTTCAGACTCCCTGTAGGAGTAGGAAGAATCCATAGTCTCATTCCCCTTCCTCACCCGCCCCATCCGATTTCTTCCTCAGAAGAAGCTCCTAGACGTGTAGGAACGCGGAGATCTGGGTGACTCATTTAAAGGTAGTGGGGGGCTTCCAGACTGAAGGACCCCCTTGGAGTGAGGATGGAAGTTGGGCCACTGTTGATAACAGATAGTTTACCCAAGCTGGCTCTTGCTCAGTGCTAGATGGCCTCAGAGGGGTTGTAGGGGCCACAGCACAGGACGGGCACAGAGATCCGGAATACTCTCTATGGAGCCCTATTTGACATAAGAAACAGTAAGCAAGGGGATAACCCCCACCCCACGGGTCTTAGAATCCTACATCTTTTAAAGGAGATGTGTCTAGAACTAGTAAAAACTAGTAACAGTTCACCAGACTAATAATTCAACCTAGAAAGCCCAGAAAGTACTTATCTGGCAGGTGAATGGTTAATATGGAGGAGGGCAAGGAGAGTCTGCGTAGGATAAGAAAAGCAGTAAAATGGCAACTGCAAAACTGGCAGTCAATTGTAAGAAAGCCGCAAAGGGTATTCTGGGAAATGTAGTCTGTTGCTGTTGCCTAGCAATGCCTACAACTTCATCTGCCGAACTGACATGGACCCCCAAGACACATGATGTGAACCAGATTAAAAGGGCATAAGGAGACCAGAAGAAAAAGCCCACACTTCTTAAAGGGACCATGCATCAAAAAAAAAAAACAAAAAAACAAAACACGATTTTAGTCTTACCTGTTAAATCCTTTTCTCTTAGTCCATATAGGTTACTGGCAACTCTGGGTAGGCGATCCACCCATTTAAGAAGGCAGAAACAATTCTAGAATTGATTGCAGGGGGTGGAGCCTACCTCCCCTCCTTGGCTGCAGCTAGCCAACCAGCTCCAGTAAGATTTGACACACTATTGACTAAATAGTGGAAGGGAAAGACTACTCCTGTGAGCATGACCCCGAAGGACCCTCACGGTGTGTCACAGGAGAGTCAAGCATGGTCCCATGACAACGTGGGAGACCAGTAACCTGTATGGACTAAGAGAAAAGGATTTAACAGGTAAGACTAAAATCCTCTTTGGTCTGTCGTCCAATGCAGGTTACTGGTAACTTTGGGATGTCCAAATTGAGTTTCCCAGAGGCGGGAATTAAGGCAAGCACCAGGCGCAAGGCCCCCAAAGTCACCAGAGCAAATATGAACCATTAGATCAGAGATAGCCCAACAACAATGAAGTGTCAATGGACACTGAACAGGGGTAAAAACACCCCAAAACTGTTACACAGCACAATGAACAAGAGCCAACAGGGCTCAAAGTGAGGGAAGCACCAAAGAACCAAGGAGATCCTAGACAGGCAAAACTGCCTCCAGGATCTTCCTCCCAAAGCTGACGTCAGCCGATGCCAGCACATCAACACGGCAGTGCTTCGAAAAGGTGTGCACAGATGACCAAGTGGCAGCCTTGCACAAATGATCAGCAGAAGCCTGATTCTTGTAAGACCAAGAAGCCCCAATAGATCTAGTGGAATGAGCCATGATGCGAAAGGGAACAGGCTTCTTCCTCAGCTTGTAAGCCATATGAATAATGGACTTCATCCAGGATGCAAGTCACTTTGGATGCAGGTCATCCTGCACTGGGACCCTCAGGAATGACAAACAGTTCATCAGAATGTCTGAGACCACTCCCCACATCTAATAAGTGGAGATCCCTCTCCTTGTCAGAGGTGGGGTTGGGGCAGAAAGAAGGCACCACAATCTCCTGATTAATGTGGAGCTCAGAAACCACCTTCGGGAGAAACTCCTGAGAAGTGTGAAGCACCTCCTTGTCTTTGGGAAACACCAAAAAGGGTGGTTTACAAGACAGAGCATGTACCTCCATGACACGGCGAACAGACACGATCGGCAGGAGAAAGGCCATTTTCCACGTCAACAGGTGTAGAGGAATAGTAGCCAAGGACTCAAAGGGAGGGAGCTGAAGGACGCCCAAGACCAAATTAAGATCCCACTGGGGAGGCAAGAGTCTTGAAGACAGGACGAGTATGAGCAACACCCTGGAAGAAAACCTTGACATCAGGAAGAATAGCAATGCGCCTCTGAAAGAAAACAGAGTAGACATCTGAACTGTAAGGGAACTCAAACTGAGGCCCTTATCCACACCTTCCTGCAAAAAAGCCAGGGCCATAGGCAGATCAAAATCCTGAGAAAGGTCCCTGTCAGCACACGAAGACAGAAAGGTCGACCAAACAGGATGGTAGGCCTTAGAAGAAACAAGTTTGCGGGCACTAAGCATAGTAGCCACCACAGCAGAAGAAAAACCTCTTTCTTCAGTATTGAGGATTCAACTTCCAAGCCGTCAAAGCCATACGATTAACATCCTCCTTCCACAGGTAACCTTGTAGAAGAAGATCCGGATGGCAAGGGAGCTGGAATGGCTCCGCCACTGACAGATCCAGAAGAGCTCTGGAAACCAAGCCTGTCTAGGCAAGTACGAAGCAATCAGAACGACTGGACAACGCTCCATTTTCAATTTCCATAACACCCTGTACAACATGGGGAGGGGAGGAAAGATATAAGCCAGAGGAAATAACCAAGGAATGGACATGGTATCCACTGCTAGAACTAGAGGGTCCCTCCAGCGAGAGCAGAACCTTGGAATCTTCGAGTTGTCTCTTGTCGCCATCAGGTCGATGCAAGGAAGATCCCACTTCTGAACAATGAGGGTGAAAATCTCTGGGTGCAGTTCCCACTCTCCACTGTCGAATGTGTGTCGACTGAGGAAGTCTGCCATGACGTTGTCTACGCCAGGAATGTGCACTGCGGATATGGCAGGAATGTGTTGTTCTGCCCAGGACAAAATAGCCTTGACCTCTAACCAAGCGGTGAGACTTCTTGTTCCGCCTTGCTTGCTGATGTAAGCCATGGCCGTGGCGTTGTCGGACTGTACCCAGGACTGGGCAGCCTTCCAGCTGGGGAGTCCAATGACGAAGGGCATGGAATATCGCCCGAAGCTTCAACACGTTGATGGGAAGGAGAGATTCCTCAGGAGACCACGGACCCTGTGCACTCAGGCGACCCAGGAGAGCTCCCCATCCGGAGAGGCTGGCATCCGTTGTCACCGTGGTCCAGAAGGACTTGCCATTCAGGAGACTGGAGAGGTCAAGCCAGCACGAGAAACTCCGTTCCAAGTGAAGTTAGGGATACTGAGGTCTTCAGAAGGTCCGGCTGACCCCTGCACACCTGGATCACAAACCTCTGGAGTTCTCTAGTGTGAGCCATAGCAAATGGGACTGCTTCTATGGTGGAGATGGACTTCCCTAAAAGAGAGGACAGCTTCTTGGCTGGAACTGGATCGTGATCCAGAACAGCAGAAACCCTGTGGACGATCTAGTGAGCCACCTCGTCCGTGAGAAAGACCATGCTCTGCTGAGTGTCGAAGAGAAGGCCCAGGAAGACCAGACGCTGGGATGGGACAAGATCAGACTTGTCCGTGGTGATGATCGACTCGTGATGGGTGAGGGCATGATTGTAGTCCTGAACCTGCTGATGAAGAAGTTCCGCAGAGGAGGCTTTCAGAAGCAGGTCGCCATGTATGGAGTGACTCCGATTCTGTCCCAGTGGAGGACTGATACTAAAGCTCCCAGGACACGGTTGAAGAATTGAGGAGCTGAAGTCAGACCAAAGGGAAGAGCTGAAAACCGAAAGTACTCTTGGTCGCAGGCAAATCAGATACTGTCGGCTCTCTGGATGAATGGCGATGTGTAGATACGCGTCCTGAATATTCAGAGAAGCACGGAATCCCCCAGGAGAATAACAACAATCACTGTCCTCCGGGACTCCTGGTGACGAGACCTGATCACGAAGGAATTGAGATCCTTCAAATCCAAAATGGGACGACAACCACCATCCTTTTGGGAGACCACAAAGGGGTTTGAGTAAAAACCCATACCTCTGTCCTGAACTGGAACAGGATCCAGAACATCCTTGTCCAGAAGGGCATTGACAGCACCGTTCAACAGACAGCATTTCTCTGTGCCCTGAGGTGTGTGAGAGGGAATGAAGCGAAAAGGAGGAAGAGACACAAAAGGGATCCTGTACCCTTCCGCCACCACCTGTAAAACCCACGGGTCAGCCACTGAATCCTCCCAGAAGCTATGACAGTGGCGCAGACGGCCACTCACAGCTGAGTGGGGACCTGGGTTCGTCGAGTCATGTCTGAGAAGTCTTGGAAACCTTAGGCTTTGGAGGAGACCTTGGGCTTCCATTGATGTTTGGGCTTGGAGGAGGCACATTGAGTGGAGGGAACCGCCTGGTTCGCTGGATGCGTCTCAGTCTGGAAGGAATGAAAAAACCTGTTACACTTGAGAGGTGTTTTCTTCCTGGGGACCAAGGGCAGATGGGTACTCTTACCCACGGGGGCCTCAATCAGATCCTTAAGATCTGGCCCAAATAAGGATGTACCCTGAAAGGGTAAGGAGAGCAAGGCTTTTTTGGAAGTGGTGTCAGCTGACCAGATCTTGAGCCAAAGAGCTTGTCTGGCAACCACAGACATGGTGGAAACCCTTGCCACCAAACGGATGGCATCAAATAAGGCAGAAGAAACATAATGCCGGGCCTCAGATATGTTGGCAAGAAGCCGCAACATATCCGAAGGAGGACCCTGACGGGCAGCAAGGGTGAGCTGTTCAGTCCAGACCGCGATGGCCCGGTTGACCCATGCCGCAGCAAATGCTGGACGCCATACCAGCAGTGGCAAAAATGGACTTGAGGGAAACCTCAAGCTTCTTGTCAGTCCAGTCTTTCAGAGTGGATGCATCAGATACTAGCAAGGCAGAGACTTAGATAGCCTGGATATAGGAGCATCCACTTTGCGGGACATGAACCCACTGAGCAAGCGCTGCCTCAGAAAAGGGGTAAAGCTTAGCAAACTTCTTGGAAACAGGGCTTTCTGTCCAGAGATTTCCATTCATCAGACACAAGGCGGTCAAGAGTGGGGTTAGGTGGGAAACAAGTATGGGGCTTTTTAGGCTCCTGAAATACATCAGAGGGATCAGAAGAAACCCCCTGAACTAAGAGATTGTTTTGGGAGATTAAGACAGCCCTGATCAGGCCCTCAGCCGAGGGCTCAGGATCAGCCTCAAAGGGGTCCCCAAAAAACTGAGAGGATCCCATAGCAGAACATTCCTCAACATCTGAATCCACCAACAGTTCCTCCTCAGAGGAATCAAAAGTCAGGGACTACCTGCGGTTTTAGCAGGGAAGATCTGACTGAGGAAGGGGTCTGCCAAGAGTGAAAGACCCCCTGTAACTGGGATGGAAAGCGTTGCAATGTAGACCGAAGGTCTCTAGTAGCAGCCTTAAACTCTTGCACCCAAACTGGCTCTAATGCACGGCTGGAGGTCCCTGGGAGAAACTCCGGGACATCAGAACATGCTGGGCATAAATGACCTGAGAATTCTCTAGGTATCCCTGTATGACATGAGGAGCAATGCACAATAGGGGACACAGAGACCCCAGTGTCCTTAGTTTTAGACCTGGCCCCAAGCTCCAACGGATTAGACAGTCTCACAGTGTGAAAAAAAGGTTTAGTACAAGAAATCACCCAATTACAGTGTGTAAGATTAAAATTTCACCTCAGAAAATCGCTCATATAGACTTATCTGGCAGGCGAAGCGAAGGGTTAATCTCAGAGGAGAGTCCAAGCCCTGCGTAGGATACTCGTTCTAGAAAATGCACAAAGTGGCTATCACAATGGGAATCAGAAATAAGCACGCAAAGCAAGTGCTCATGGGAAATGTAGTTTTTCCAGAAAAAGTACCCCAAGAGTGCCCGAAGCCCCCCAACACACTAAAAACACTAACCGGATGATAGAGCAAGGGCAGACAATATGAGCCATCTCTGTAGTCGCTTTGCTGATCGGTTGCAGAGATATGTCCCAAAGTGTACAGTCCCATAGGAGTGAATGGAGCAATGGGGTCTATGCGGTAAAGCGCGTGGAACTCAAATATTGCAAAGTTAAAACTGAGAAATAAAATGGCATGAATCATCATTAGAACATGTTAGAAGAGCCAAAAAACACTGAACACAGTAGGGAAAGTGACAATTACCAGCCTAAAGGATACAAACCAGCAGCTAAAGGGTTAAGTTACCACATAAACTTGCTTCAAACACCCAACAGACATAACAGATAGACCCAATGAGTGCAGGAGTGTGTAAGAACACCAAAGGAAGACCCCCTGTGTGGAGGGGCACTGTGGGACATGTGGACCTGCAGCACTCAAAGGGTTGCTCACCTTTCCTGCAGATCTTCTGTCTTTACATTACCATGTATCAAAAAGCATCAGCTTCGGTGGGCAACTCCTGAGGAAAGAACTTGGAGCCAAGATCCCCCCTCCCCCACAGGGTTTAAGGCCCACAAAAAGCACATGGATACTGATCTAGCCACATCTAAGGGAATTGTCAGTTATAGTAATCCTCCTAATGGTGGTATTCCATTTCTAACAGAAAAAAAAATTTCTAAAACTATAGCAGAACTGTTCTCTTGCCTGTGTCTTCACCAAGGAACAAATCTTACTGGAGCTAGTTGGCTAGCTGTAGCTAAAGAGAGAAGGTAGGCTCCACCCCCTGCAATCAATTCTGGAATTGTTCCTGTCTACTTAAAGGGGCGGATCGCCTACCAAAAGTTACCAGTAACCTGTATTCTGTATTGGATGACAGAGAAAAAAACGATCCCTATGAACATGTGGGTGGCACCAAACAGAGCCCACTAAAAGCGAAACAAACCCAGGAATGTCCCAATCCCAGATAGAACAGCAGGGAAGGTTTAACTATTCAAAAAAGCAGCATCCATGCTCCATACCCCAGGGAATGAACATTAACAAGGGGTCAGAGAAAGCCTCTCTATGGAGAGGTACAAGGTAGGGACAATGTGGACCAACAAGGCTCTCAAAGGGTTACTCACCAATTACCATTGTGAAGTAAGCAGAACCCCAAAGGACTCTGCTGGGAGAGAAAACTTGGGTTGTAAGAGTCTCTCCACATGGCTGCAAGGGTCCAACCACCACCTGTACACTGGTCAATCCACTCCAGGGGAATCCAAGCAATGGTAACCCTCCTAATGGAGGAATTTTGACAGCCCCATAACTAACAAAAAATAATAAAAATAACTCTGAAAACTAAGAACTCTGTCTTGGCCATGTTTTCACCTCATAGAACACATAACTGAAGGCAGGGCAAGGGTTGAGCTGGAAGAGAGGCTGGAATTTTTCACCCATAAGACTGTCTTTTGAGATGTGTTCTGCCCTCCAAAGAGGAACTCAACCCCACGGTACCCGTGTTCCATACAGGATGTAAAAAACTGGCCCTGAGGATAGAGCCCAGCTTCTCGTCAGCTGGATCCTTAAGTCCTGCTGCATCTGTCAAAGACATTGGAGTAATCTTAGCCAACAGGGAAACAGAAGGGTCCGCGGTTGGGGAACAGGCCCACTGCACCAAAGCAGACTGAAAATGGGTATTGCTTAGAAAACCTTTTGTTTATAGACAGCATTTTGTCTGGGGTCTTCCACTCTTCTAGAAGGATGTGGTCAAGAAAGGCATTAGAGATAAAGGAGGTGAAGACTTTTATGCCCCTGGAAGACATTTGTAGAAGACCCCTCATCACAGGTGTCAGACATGAAAGGTCACCAAGACAGCTCTAATTAGATTTAACATTAGAATCAGACACCTTGACAAATCATGTCCCAACAATAGTGTAAATACTAGAAATTAATCCCAGACTGAAAAATCACCCTGAAAAGCGGAGAAAATACTTATGTGGCAAAGGAATCTGGAGAAGGGGGGCAAGGATAGAGTATCTCTGTATAGGATAACGAAGAGAAAAAAATGGCAAAACAGTCAATCAGAAGAAAACCTGCAAATGGGAATTTTGGAAAATGTGGTCTGTTGCTGTTGCCTAGCAACTCCTACAACGGTTTGTGAAATCGCCACAAGCCCCCTGGACACTTAGGACATTAACCAGATAAAAAGGCATGAGGAGACAAGTAGATAGATTATTATTATTTATTTTTTTTTTTTTACTTTGGGATGTTTTCCGCCATAGGAGTCAATGGAGCAAAGATGGCTCGAGCTAGCTAGCTCCTGTTCTTAAAAGGGCCGCTAAAACAAAATTGGTCAAAATATACCAAGGTGTCACAGAGACCCAAATACTGCAGGAGAGACAAAAAAGGACACAAGTGAAGAGAAAGTGCAAACAAATGCCACAATGCCCCTGACCCCAAACTCAGCTTAGAATGGTTTAATCTTTATCCAAATTGCAGTCATTCTTACTCCAAAAGTCCTATGGGATGAATACACAGTATATGAAAATACCAAACATGAGTGCAAGAGCCTGCAAAGGCTCAGAACACCTCTGTATGGAGAGGCACAGGATTGGGGACAAATGCAAAGTTATTAGTCACCATTCTTCTGTCTTCATGTTGCCCAAAATCAGAGCCCCAAGAAACCCTGCTCGGAGGTGAAACATTATATCAAGATTCCCACCACAATGCTGGAAGGGTCCACACAGAGCCTGAACGCTGATCAATCCACTCGACAGGAAGCCCAGTAATGGTAACCTGCCTAATGAGGGAATTGTGACAGCCCTAACAATAAAAAGCCAAAAAACTAAGTGTGCTTTCTGCCATCCATCTTCGCAGGACTCATTCATTCTGGAGCACTTGAAGAGCAGGGGAAGGGTTAAGCTAAAGGAGAGGTGTCCTGCTCTCCAAAACGATGTATTCAACCCCCATGGTACATGTGTTCCATACAGGATGTAAGAGAAATAGAATCTAATTTGCCAACCTTATGCAACCAAATACTTTTTTGTAGTGTAGATTTTTCTTACTGGAGATTTTGAAGGGGTTTTAGGTTGGTGGTAAAGTGGCTGCATGAAAATTGCCTAGCACCTGAACAAACCCATGGGAAGTCTACTTTTCAAAAACAATTTTAGGGGGATTTGTATTGGGGACTTGAACATTGCATGTCTGAAAGTGAAAACGTGCATGTTCCAAATTTTGCCCAGTAGCTTCCCCAAAACATGACAAACTATGCATGAGGGGCAGTGCCACACTGAAATAAAAATAGCTTTGAAAATGATTATATAGAGGCAGCTAATAACAGACCTAGGTTATAAATTTCAAGTTCTTTTATTCAGTTTCATTATTAGCTTCTGAAATTATCCCCATTAAAGTGAGTACTGAATAAATTTAAAAATAAACAGCAAAAACCACAGAAACCAAACCTTACCCGATTGCTTTTGCAATATAGCCAAATGTATTGACAGTGGCTCTTCTGATCGCCTTCTTATGTGCCTTTAACAGCTCCAGCAACTCAAAACAAATCCTCATCCATTCCCTTGCAGATACATATTCTGCTCCTCTGGTATATACAAGAGAAAATAAAACAAACAAAAAAAATCAGACTGCCATTTCCATAAGACTTGCACATGATTGATCAATGAACATGTGATATGTTAACCCTATAATTACGCTTAACATGCATATACGAGATAAGGAAGTGGGCCTTAATGACCCTTCTCATTTATAAATGGGAACATAAAGTGATCGTAATACTTGAAATGTAAATTTTTTGTGGCTTTATCTCAAAGTAGAAAAGGTGTGCTCCCATGGTTAAAAGGTGTTTTATTCAAGCATTATTACAGCGCAAACTTGATTTTTTTTTTTTTTTTGGTGCGGTATCAGTTGCTACACCATTCTATGCCATTTTATGGTCAATTGAACAGCACCACTGTACAATGTCAGGCCACTGTGATACTGCAGCTACAAAAAAAATTTCAGGTTTGAGCTGTAACATTTGAACAACCCCCCCCCTCCCTTTTTTTAACCTTTTAAATTGTTACTATCCCTTTAACCCTCTGATAGGCATTGGATACCTTCCTTTCACTCAAAGGGACAAAAAGCCTCAGAATGTCCTAGGGCTTTTGGGACTGGACTGTCTGACCTCTAAACGTTCAGAGAGACAGATCACATCTCTGGGAAATACAGAGTTGTTCTCAGCAATAATAAACCAAATCAATATTGTACAGTGATCGGATGTGCAAGTGAAACTCGAAAGCTCCTCTTGCAATCAAAACTTGAAAAAAGAAAACACCACACATGTCCAAACCTTCCCTATGAACAGATTCACTTTTCTGTAGTGTGGCAATTTACATGATGCCCCCCAGTGCTTCTTATGCTGACCACATGTTAAACACTGGTGAGGACCTGGAGGCACGCTGAACAGGTGAACAGAGAACATGAAGCCAGCATAAGAACAGGGGGACACCATATAAATTACTGTAGATTTCATATTACATAGTTACAAAGTTACATAGTAAATTAGATTGGAGAAAACCCCCACCCCCCGAAAAAAAACAAAAAACAAAACCCACAGTCTACTAAGTTCAACTTCTGCACCAGTATAATGAAGAAATGAGAATTATATAAGCCTTCTGAACGCCAAAATAGTTAGTCTATTTACCAGGATTTCTCGATTTACCTACTAATACATAGAATAACCCTGTATGTTCCATTCTGGTAGATTTCTTAAATGTATCTGCCATTACCACATTTTTGGGCAAGGAATTCCTAATTTAACAGGTATTACAGGTATTTTTTTTTTTTTTTGCATACTCCCTTGAATTGTAGAGGTCTCCAAAGCACAGCTTTACAATGCACTTGAGACTTCTTTAGCATTCAAGGTGTTAAAGGTAGGTGCATACCACCCAAGTGTCCCCCTGATATCCAAAATAACTGTCCCTCTTTCCCGCCCAGGTTTCCCTCTATTTACCATTTTAAGTGCCACAGGGGCACATAACACATCACAGATCAATGTGCTGTGTATCCCTCTGGCACTCAAAGGGTTAAGAGGTCAGCGTGTGGTATATTTATAAGTATCACACTGCTCCAAAGCAAATACAACACACATTAATATTTTTAAACTTCAGTATAAATTTATAAATAAGCATGTGTAAATAAAATACTTTGGTCTAGTTGGAATAATGTGAACAGCCTGTGTCACTGCACTTTTCTTGCTATCTTTAAGTCTCGCTTAAAATTTCAACTCCTCAAGGCTTCAACAAGCTAGAATGTACCGTGGAATCCCACATGGGAGAAAGTAGATTGAGAAACGAGTCACACTCCCACCAAGAGGGTAATTTTGTCAAGGTTCTCAAGTTTAAGATTGAGGTTTCTGTGATAACTTCGAGAATATTGTAAGCAAAAAACTGTCTAAGGTGAATGGGAGAATGGAACTTATGTGGGTTGCTGCCACTTCCCAAAAGGGAAAGATCATTTTACACATCCAACAGTGGAAATGCATATCCAACATAATGGGGAGATATTTGGAAATAATTTAGGTGTTTGTTGGGTGTGATATCACAGAGATAAGAGGATTTTAGCCTTGCCTGTTAAATCCTTTCCTTAGTCCATATGACGTACAGGTATCACGGGGAAGTGACAGCTCCTCCCAGTGGGCTGGAACAATTCTACAAGTGGAGGGTGGAGCCTCCCCATCCTCCATATCAGGCAACCTTAGCCCCTCCCCGCCACATATATTTGAGAAAATAAACCTATCAACTAAGACAGCAAGAAGGGAAAACTCATGTGAGCGATAACCCAAAAGGTCTCCCACGTCCAGCCACAGGAGACCCAGCACGGTCCCTTTTACTGGGTGGAAGACCAGTAAGTCATATGGACTACGAGAAAAGGATTTAGGTAAGACTAAAATCCTCTTTTCTCTGTTATCTAATATGACCTACAGGTACCATGGGAATGTACCAACATTGAGCTCCCAGGGGTGGGAAGATAAGGACCAAGCGCCGGTCCCCCATGATACCAGAGTTCCCAAGGACTATCCAGCCCAAACTAAAAGTGTCAACAGACACTGAAACAGGAAATGAAATTCCCAGACAGGCAAAACTGCCTCCAGGACTTTCAACACAGTAGTATTTGTCAAAAGTGTGCACAGAAGACCAAGTGGCTGCCTTGCAGAGCTGTTCAGCAGAGGCCCGATTCTTGTAGGCCCCAATAGACCTGGTGGAGTGTGCAGTAATGTGGAAGGGAACACGTGTCCCTCTGAGCTCATAAGCCTTGCGGATGGTAGACATTGCAGGATGCGATAGTCACTTTGGATGCAGCCAAACCAGCCCTGGATGTACGGTGCACACAGAACTTGAGGCAACGCACTACATCAAGCAAATGAAGATCCCTCTCCTTGTCAGATTTCAGGTCACGACAAAAGGAAGGCACAACAATCTCCTGACTGATGTGGAACTCAGACTACCTTAGGAAGAAATTCTTGAGAGGTAAAGAGAACAGCCTTGTCCTTGTGAAACACCAGGAAAGGTGGCTTGCCGGACAATGTCTGCAACTCAGCAACTCTACGGACAGAGACTACAGCCAAAGGAAATGCCATCTACCACGTCAGAAGATGGAGAGGAATGGTAGCCAAAGACAAAGGGAGGCTGCTGCAGGACTCCCAGAACCAAGTTAAGGTCCCACTGGACAGCTGGAGCCTTATAGGCAGTGTAAGCAGAAGCAACACCCTGAAAGAAGACTGATGTCTGGCAACATGGCAATGCGTCTCTGAAACAACAACAAGAGCTGATGGCTGGACCTTAAAGGAACTAAGGCCCTTGTTCACACCATCCTGCAAAAAGGACAAAATGGACGAAAGATCAAATTTCCTGTGAGGACAAGTTCCTGTCCACACACAAGGAATGAAAGGCAGACCAAACCCTGTGGGAGGCCTTAGAAGAAACAGGCTTCCTGGCTTGGATCATGGTGGAGACCACCTCAAGAGAAAAGCCTTTCCTCCTCAAGATGGAGGCTTCAACAACCATGCCATCAAATCCAGACTGTCCACGTCCTCTCACCAAAGGTAACCCTGGAGGAGGAGACTTAGTCTGCGTGGCAGAGGAAATGTATTCTGAGCAGACATCAACAACAGTTCTGGAAGTCAAGCTTGCCTGGTGCAGTCAGTGGCAATCAGTATAACTGATGCACTGTCCATACAAATTTTTCTCAGCACTCTGATGATGAGGACGGGGAGGAAAAATGTAGACTACATGAAAAAGCCAAGGAATGAACAAGGCATCCACTGCAAAAGCCAGAGGATCCCCCCCACCGAGAGCAAAACAGCAGAACCTTCCTTTTGTCCCTGGTAGCCATCATGTCTATGCAGGGACGACCCGATTTCTGGACTAGCAGATAGAAGACCTCCGGATGGGGCTCTCACTCCCCGGGATCCACTGCAACAACTGAGAAAGTCTGCCAGAACATTCTCTGTGCCTGGAATGTGCACGGTGGCGATAGCAGGGACGTGTTCTTCTGCCCAGGCTAATCTAGCCTTGACCTCTAACCAAGAGAAAGTGCTTCTTGTGTCTCCTTGGTTGTTGATGTAAGTCACGGCCATGGCATTGTCTGACTGGGCAGTCCCTTAGTGGAAAGGACCAGTAGACCAGAGCATGGCGAATCGCTCTGAGCTCTAGAATGTTGATGGGTAGGAGCGTCTCCTCCACATTCCAATGCACCTGAACCCCCAGGTGACTCAGGACAGCTCCTCATCTGTAAAGGCTGTCGTAACCAGAGTCCAGTACTGGACAAAGGGTTTCCCTTTCCTCAGGTTGGAGCTGTCCAACCATCAGAGGAGGTCCTGCCTCACTTTCTGGGGAAGAGAGACTACACAATCCAGGAGTTCTGAATTCTCCCGGTAAGCCTCGACAGTGAACCTCTGAAGCTCCCTGGTGTGCGCCATGGAGTATGGGACCGCTTCCACGGTGAAAAATCCATCTTGCCCACAAGGGATGAGAACTTGCAAACCAGGGCTGAGGCCCACTCTAGAGCATAAGACACCTTGCTTGTGATCTGCTGAACAGAGTTCTCAGTCAGACAGACCATACCCTGGCAGATGTCGACCCAGAGACCTAGGAAAACCAGTTGCTGAGAAGGAAACAGAGCAGACTTACCCATTTTCAGAATCCATCCATGCTGGAGGAGGATCTGGGCACATTCCTGGACCTGTTGGTCCAGGTTATCCCTGGAAAGAGACTTCAGCAGAAGGTCGTCCATGTATGGAGTCACATGAATCCCCTTGGTGTGCAGGAAGGCAATCAAGGCGCCCAAGACATGTGCAAACACCTGAGGAGCAGTGGTGAGTCCAAAAGGGAGGGCGGTGAATTGAAAGTGCCCCAGAATGCAAGCAAATCTGAGATGCTTCTGACTGTCCTGATGAATTGGAACATGTAGGTAAGCATCCTGCAGATCCAGAGAGGCCAGAAATTCCCCTGGACACATTGCTGCGATGACAGAGTGCAAGGACTATTTTGTAATGAGCATGGAAAACAAAAGAATTGAGGTCCAGGAATGGATGACTGCCACCATCCTTCTTGGGAACTACAAATAGATTTGAATAGAAATCTAAAGCTCTCTCTTTTGGAGGAACTGGAATCAGAACTCCCTTGTCCAAGAGAGCATGCATCTCCCTGTTGAAAAGATGCAACTTTTCTTGACCCTGAGGGGATTGAAAAGGAAGAATCTGAAGGGAGGTAGGGATGTGAAGGGAATCCTGTAGCTTCCTGAAACCACCTGTGATACCCATTGATCTGCAATAGAGCCTGCCCAAATGCTTGAAAAATGTAGCAGGTGACCACCTACAGGTGTATGCCGATCAGTGTGTTCAGAGGGTCATGCTAAAGGAGGTTTTGTGGAGGAGTGCTTGGACCTCCACTGTTGCCTGGGCTTGGGGGTGGAGAATGGTCACTGATTATATTCTTCAGTTCAGGCCCAAAGAGAGACATACTCTGGAAAGTGAGAGAAATTAGTGACTTCTTAGATGACAAGTCAGCAGCACACATAGCCACATATTGCATCTACCAACCACAGAAAACACAGAAGCCTTAGCTGCAAGCATGACAGCGTCAAAGAGGGTATAAGTCATAGTCCTGAGCCTCAGACATATTGGCTAGAATAGACAAAAAAAAACAAAAAAAAACTAGTATTTATATAGCACCTTTCTCCCAGTGGGACTCAAAGAGCTTTCATCGCACACTCTCCAAATTAACCATATTGGCAGCTGAATAATAGATATTACCCAATCAACGGTACTCATTTTATCGACCTCGGAAGGATGAAGGGCTGAGTTGATCCTGCCGGGATTTTAACCTGCAACCTTGTGGTTTGAACAGACTCAGCTCAGTGGTAAATGCCCTGACTGCAATCTCACCGGCAAAAGATCCTCCTTGGGGGCACCTTTGCAGACAGTGTCAGTAAGTTGTTCAGTCCAAGCAGCAATGACTGGTAACCCATACAAAGGGCCAAGGTAGGCCTCAAACAGGCACCTACAGCAGCAAAGGAAGACTTCCAGATGGCTTCAAGCTTCCTATATGTTAAATCCTTAAGGGCTGTGGTGTCCACCAAGGGCAAAAAAAGTGAATTTAGACAGTCTGGAAATAGGGGGATCTACCTGAGGTGTAGCCCACTGAGCCAAGGCTGCATCAGAAAAAGGCTACAGCTTAAAAGAATCTCTTAGAAAGAGCAAGACGCTTGTCTGGAGTTTTCCACTCATCCAAGATAAGCTGATCTAGAGTGGGATTAGGCGGAAACATAGTGCACGACTTCTTGCGCCTTTGAAAGATGTCAGAAGTAGACTGATACTACAGTGTTAACAGGAATGTTAAGGGTAGTCAAAACCACCTTGATGAGACCCTTAGCAGAGGGTTCAGGGTCAGCCTCAACGGCGTCACCATAGGTATGGAAAAAAGCCCCTTCAGCACATTCACAATCCTAAGACTCTTCAAAAGAATTCTCCTCAGAGGAATCAGATAGATCAGGAATTCCAGGGGCCTTAGGGGCCACAAACCTGAAGTGGGAGGCTACCAAGACTGAAGAACCCTCTGAAGAGAGAAGAAACCGTGCCATAGAGGATTTTAAGTACTTGACCCAATGTGGCTCTTGTTTATGGCTGGAGGGCCCTGGCGGAGAAGCAGGTGTCACAGCATGAGGGGCATAAGTGACCTGAGCATTCTCTGGGAAGCCCTGCTTGGCATGAGGAACAGTAATCAATGGGGGGGGGGGTCAAAGACGCCCCTGAGCCTTAGGTCTAGCCCCATGTCCCTTTTGATCCACCATCATAGCAGAAGTGTCTTACAGAAATAGGGAACACAAATACTGTCACCCAGATTAACAAAATCACCCCAGAAAGCCTAAAAATGTACTTATCTGGCAGGTGAAGAGTTAACCCAAGGAGGAGAGTATAGGAACTCAAGCCCTGTGTAGGATACTCCGCACAGGAGAAAGAAAATGGAGTCAGAAATCTGAGCCAATCAGAGAAAAGTCTGCAAAACGGTGTTATGGGAAATGTAGTTTCTTTCCTGAAAGTACCCCAAAAGCAGAGCCCAAACCTACCGGGACCCCAAGACACTTCAGAGTACAGGACAAGGGGAGACAAGAAGAATGAGCCCACTCTAGTGCATGAAGCAGTTGCAGAGATACGTCCCAAAACAACCTGTCCCATATAAGTCAATGGAGCAATTGCAGCTATGTGGTAAAGTGTGCCCTTAAAGGCACGGAATTCAAATAAATGTAAAATGTTATAAGTGACTAAAAAATCCACACAAACATATGAAACACATAATAAAGATTATAAACTCATGAATCCAAAGGAAATATGACAATTAAGTCCCTTAATCCAAGACACGTGGCAGAGGAGGGGTTAATTACCACAAAACAGCCCAAAAAGCTCCAAAGACCCAAAGAACAGGAGTTATAAAGAACTCCAGGAAGACCCCTGTGTGGAGGGGAACTGTGGGACAAGTGGACCATGGCACTCAAAGGGTTGCTCACCTGTTTTGCAGGTCTCTTTCTTTCTTCGGATTACCATTGGGAAATAAGAAGCCTCAGAGAGACATCTTCTGGAGAGGGAGAGAGACCTGGGCTGCATTATTCTCTCCCAGGGCTGCAAAGGGTCCACAACAGCACCTGATGACTGGCCAATTCTCCAGGGGAAGCCAGTAATGGTAATTCGCCTAATGGGAGAATTTGGACACCCCATATCTGACAAATAATAAAAGCAGAACTGTTCTCAGCCATCTAACCAGGACTTGGAACAAATCTATCTGGTGCGGAGTGGCTAGGCAGCCTTACATGGAGGGGGGAGGCTCCATCTTTACACTTTCTAGAATTGTTCCAGCGCACTGGGAGGAGCTGTCACCTCCCCAAGGTACCTGTGAGTTATATTGGACGACATAGAAAATTCCTTTTTCTCTTGCGTCCAATGTGGAACACAATTCACAGGGATATAACAAAGCAACCTCCAGGATTCCTGGGAGTAAAAAAATCCTCACCAGGAGACCAATATTCTACAGGACGAACTGATACCATACAAACCTCAAATGTCAAAGGACAATAAATTTGAAAAAACAACTTTCCTGCATAGAAAAACTAGGAAAGTTGTCCCTAAACATGTACCGCTGCCTTAAGGACCTTCTGACAGCTGTCCTCAGCAAAGGCCAGGACATAGACATGGTAATGTTTAGTGAAGGTATGCAAAGATGACAAGTCAGCTGTTCAGCACAGACCTGTTTCTTGGAGGGCCAAGAGGCATCCACAGATCTGGAGAAATGTGCGTTGACTCAGTAAGGAACAGTTTTTCTCTTGAGCACACATGCCTGTCAGATAGTGGATTTTACCCAAGAAGCAATAGTTAACTTTGGAGGCAGCCTGGCCCACTCAAGTACCCTCAGAAATGCATAATGGCATCAGAGTTCACGGCATATTGCCATGACTCTAAAGTGTAGCAAAAATGTGTGTCAGGGTACCCTCTATGGCCGCAGCATTCGCTAAAGATACCCAGTGTTATTTGCATGGTGAGAAATAGGGGATCAAAGAAAGGTAGGGTAGCGCACTGAAACAAGGCCTAAGATGAGAAAGAACAGCAGTTAGAAATCCATTTATTAAAGAAGTGTGTCATCTTCAATTTCTCCAGGATAACATGATTCAAAGATCTATGAGGAAGAAAATAGGATTTTTACATGCTGATCAATCCTTTTTGTAATCCACAGTTTGATGCAGGGGCCGCGGGGTATAGAGTCCTTATGGAAGCAGTGAAACTCTACATTAAAGCTTCTCCTACTGCCCACCCTCTATAACCCAGCACCAACTGGCAATATCTACGCAATTGATGGCATTGTTAACTGAAACCTGAGTGATCACCACAGTACAGATAAATAAATGCAAGCCAGACAATGCGTCAATGGTTGGGATCTCCTGCATCCCCCCTATGGACTACAAAAAAAGGATTTATCAGAAAAAAAATTCCCATGTTCTCTCAGTTCAAGAGGGATGCAGGTACCATAGGGACATCCCAAAACAGTGCCAAACAGAGGGAGGGATAGCAAACTAAGGAACAACCACCTGCTTCACTTTATGGCCAAAACTAGGATCCTCATATGCAAAAAAAAGTTAACTTTATTGAACCAAAGCTGGTCAACAGAGGCCTGATTTTTGAAAGACCTCAATGCACTAATCACACTAGTCAAATTAGCAGTAACCTGGAATGGGGGCTTCAGCGCATAGGCTTGTTTAATATTCCCCTTCAGCCACGAAGCAAGTGCATTGTGTTATGAAGTCGGATGGCCATTCCTAAGACCCTCAGAAAAGATTATCAGATTCAGGAAAAATATCAGGTAGAACAAGTATGCTGTCTGAGACAGCGCTCTGGGGAGAGAGACGCACACGAGCGCTCTGGGGAGAGAGACGCACACGAGCGCTCTGGGGAGAGAGACGCACACGAGCGCTCTGGGGAGAGACGCACACAAGCGCTCTGGGGAGAGACGCACACAAGCGCTCTGGGGAGAGACGCACACAAGCGCTCTGGGGAGAGACGCACACAAGCGCTCTGGGGAGAGACGCACACAAGCGCTCTGGGGAGAGACGCACACAAGCGCTCTGGGGAGAGACGCACACAAGCGCTCTGGGGAGAGACGCACACAAGCGCTCTGGGGAGAGACGCACACAAGCGCTCTGGGGAGAGACGCACACAAGCGCTCTGGGGAGACATACACACACACACACACAAGCGCTCTGGGGAAAGACACACACAAGAGCTCTGGGGAGAGAGGAGAGAGATTAGAAGAAAGGATGTTTCGATTTCAGCACAGGAAAGGGATTTTTTTTCAGTGAGGTCTGTTAAATTATGGAATTCCTTGCCCAAGGATGTGGTTATGACAGATACAATGGATACATTTAAAAGATGATTAGATACATTTCTTTCAAAAGGGAACATACAGGGTTACACTGTATGTTAGCTGGCAAAACAGAGTTCTCATAGACTAAATTATTTAGCGACAGGAAAGCTATTTAATTCTCATGTCTCTTCCTTGAGACAGGGGTTGAATTTTATCGACTTGTGTCTTTTTTCAACCTAATTTACTAGGTTACTATGGTGTACAACCTACTGGTTAGCTAACATGTGCAAACATTAGCTTTAGGCTTAACATTTATTACATTACCTATCAGCAATGCGTCCAACTAGATCAATGCAGTTCTCCTGTACTTTTTCATGCCTGTTTTTCAGGATTGGTGTAAGCCTGGGTAGCAGATCTTTGATTGGAGGGGTCATTTTGTGCATACCTAACAAACAATAGAAAACAAAAAGGGGATATTTTGGTACTTCATATTCTTGTCTTAGACCATTTGGAACATAGGAACAATGGGGTTAAGATGCTACTCCCTAGGAGACAATGCACTAACAGACATAGCTCTCTGGAAAAGGAGACTCCATCCAAGCCATACCTAACCCACAACCAGGAGCAGCAGCCTTATGTTTACAAATAGCCAAAACGCAGGGCAAAAAGGTAGTCACCAAGCCAGAGAACAGAGGTGATACTCCCTGTCCAGGATGCAAACTGCATTCTCTCCGAATGACCAATGTTCCACAATGACCAAGAGAAATTATTTATTGTTAAAGCATACATTTGGGAGAAACTCCCAACAACTAATCCAGTCGGAGAAAAAACAAAATAAAACCCATAAAACTCCAGTGCCAATGGACACAGCCACACAGAGCTACAACATAAGAAAGGTCACCAGAATGAAAAGACCCATACATGGGCAAAACTGTCAAGAGGTCGGAAGAGTAGCTAGAGTTTGTGCTAAAAGTACCTAGGATGTCACAAATTGGGATGGAGAAGACCTATAAAATATAGCTCCAAACTGGTGGTTTGCACTATAGATTAGTTTATAATGTAAACCAAAAGAAAGGAGTATGTTGTTCAGTCCTTCCAGCAGCTTATCCTCAGTCAGTACACAAACACTTCAATGTGCGATAATAGCATACATACACAAAAAAGGGAGTAGGGAAGGGAAAGGACTGTACACATATGCCGATAAGTGTAGCACAAATAATTTTATCAGAAACCGATAAAGATTGTTGTTAGTGCTTGTTGATCCAAGGAAAAATCTAATTGCCATTTGGAATAAAGAAGGAATCCCCCCCCCCCCCAAAAAAAAAAAAAATCAAGGCAGAATTTGAAATAGCTGTATTGAGGGTTTTTTTGCCTTCTTTTGGATCAAATATGGTAAAAAGGAATAGGAAAAGGGTTGGACTAGATGGACGCAAGTCTTTTTTCAACCTAAATTACTATGTTACTGAATATATGAAAAAGGAAAATATATAATAATGCAATGAAAAGAGGATTTTAGTCTTACCTATTAAATCCTTTTCTCTTAGGCCATATAGCTTACAGGTAACTCCAGGGGAAGTCGATTGTGAATATATATATAATGTAGGGTTTATCCTTCTGAGTAATACAAGGGTAACATTGCCCCTTTAAGTAGGCGGGAACAATTCTTGGAAAGAATGCAGGGTGGAGCCATCCTTCCCCTCTTTAGCTCGACACCAGCCAATACCTCTCTAGTTCGATCTGAGATGCTAACCTATCTGACTAGGTAGCAAGAAGGAAAGACTACTCCTGTGAGCATGAACCTGAAGGAACTCCCACGTTCAGTCACAGGAGAACCAAGCATGGTCCCTTGACAGGGTGGGAGACCTGTAAGCTACATGGACTAAGAGAAAAGAATTTAACAGGTAAGACTAAAATCCTCTTTTCTCTGTCATCCAATATAACTTACAGGTAACTCTGGCATGTACAAACACGGAGTTTCCCAGTGGTGGTAAATAAGGCAAGGACCAGGCGCCAGTCTCCCAAGTTACCGGAGCTTATATGGACTAATCAGATCACAGAATAGCCCTTAAAGTGTCAACAGATACTAAACTGGAACAGATCACACCAGGAACTGTAAAAGCACACATAATAATGGGGCTCAACAGTTAAAGATCACTACGACACAGGAAATAAAGTCCTAGACAGGCAGAATTGCCTCTAGGACCTTCCTGCCAAATCTGGCTTCAGCCAAAGCCAAAATATCAACACGGTAGTGTTTAGTGAATGTGTGCACAGACAACCAAGTGGCTGCCTTGCACAGCTGATCAGCAGAGGCCTGATTCTTTTAGGCCCAGGAAGCCCCAACAGACCTGGTGGAATAAGCTGTCACACGAAAAGGAGCAGGTTTCTTCGTAAGTTCATAGGCCTTACGAATGGTAGACTTTATCCAAGATGCAATATCGCCTTGGATGCAGCCTAACCAGCCCTGGGACCCTCAGGGATGACAAAAAGTGCATCAGTCTGGTGAACAGTCTCAGTGCGGTGCACATAGAACTTAAGGCAGTGCACCACATCCAACAAGTGGAGATCCTACTCCTTGTCAGATTTTGGGTTAGGACAAAAGGAAGCACAACAATCTCCTGGGTGATGTGGAACTCACAGACCATCTTAGGAAAAAATTCCTGGGAGGTGCGAAGGACCGCCTTATCCTTGTGAAACACCAGGAAAGGCAGTTTGCAGGACGAGGCCTGCAGTTCGGCGACTCTGTGAACAGAGGTGATTGCCAAGAGGTAGGCTATCTTCCAAGTCAGAAGACAAAGAGGAATGGAAGCAAAGGATTCAAAAGGAGATGCTGCAAGACTCCCAACACCAGATTAAGGTCCCACTGAGGAGTGGGATGCTTAAAGGCAGGGAAGGCATGAGCAACTCCCTGAAAGAAAACCCTGACATCCGGAAGGATGGCGATGCGTCTCTGAAAAAAGACAGAGCAGATGTCTGAACCTTCAAGGCCCATGTTCACACCATCCTGTAAAAAGGACAGGACAGTCGGAAGATCCCTGTACAACACAACAAGAGTGGAAGATAGACCAAATCTTGTGGTAAGTCTTAGAGGAAACAGGTTTCTGAGATTGACTCATAGTGGCGGACCACTTCAAGAGAGAAACCCTTCTTCCTCAAAATGTCTGTCCAGACACTGAGAAAATTACTCAGACGGCCACCCACTGGAGCGTGTGGACCGGTAAGTCATGCAAAAGCAGGTTTGGTGGATTTGGGCTTGGTGGAGGACTGATTGGGCCTCCACTGTTTGGGCTTGGGGCCTGAGGAACTGCCAGGGTCATGCCACGTGCCTAGTCCTGGTAGGCACGAAAAAGACTGCCTGAAAAGCTGAGGCTGCTTCTTGGGAACCAAGGGCAACAAGGTGCTCTTGCCTCCAGTAGCCTCACTGATGAGAGTCTTCAACTCCTGGCCAAAGAGGGAAGTGCCTAAAAAGGGAAGAGAAACCAAGGATTTCTTGGAAATCGAATCAGCAGACCAAATTTTAAGCCACAGGAACTCCTGGCAGCCACAGACAGGGCAGAGGCCTTAGACTCTAGCCTGATAATGTCAAAGATAGCATTAGTAACATAACAAAACTTCAGAAATGTTAGCCAAAAGCCGCAGAAGGTCAGCCTGACAAAGAGCTTCAGTAAGCCGTTACCTCCATACTGCAATGGCCCTAGTCATCCAAGCTGAAGCAAAGGTAGGTCGCAGAGACGCACCTATGGTCGCAAATGTGGCCTTCAGAATAGCCTCAAGCTTCCCATCAGTCAAATCCTTGACAGCAGAAGCATCTGCCATAGGCAGAGCCATGGATTTGGAAAGCCTAGAGATAGGGGCATTAACCAAGGCCGCCTCGGAGAAGGGGTACAACTTTGCAAATCTCTTAGAGAGTGGGATTAGGTGGAAAGACAGTATAATGCTTCTTGTGCCTTTGGAAGACGTCAGAAGTAGTCTGAGGATCCACAGAAACAGAGGGGGGGGGGGTTTCAAGGTATCCAGGACTGCCTTGATAAGACCCTCAGCAGATGGCTCAGGGTCAGTCTCAAAAGGGACCCCAAAAAACAGAGTAAACCCCCTCAGAACATTAACCTTCATCTGAGTCCACCAACAGTTCCTCAGAGGAATCAGACACATCAGGAAACCCCTAAGGTTTAGGTGCCAGCTAAATAATGCAAGGGGCTTCCCAAGCCTGGAGGACCCATAAAGGTGCATAGGAAATAGAGACAGTGTAGATTTTAACTCTTGTACCCAAGGTGGCTTTTGAACATGGCTGGTAGGCCCTGGCGGAGATGCAGGGGCCACGGCACATGAAGGGCATAAGTGACCTGAGTATTCTCTAGGGAGCCATGACTGACATGAGGAGCAGTGCGCAATGATACCCCAGTATCCTTAGTCTTAGTTTTAGCCCCAGGTCCCAATGGGTCTGGCATCCTAACAGGAGATAAAGTTTCTAAAAGTATAAGGAATAAACCAAATACTGTATCCCAGATTAATAATTCACCCCAGAAAGAGCGAAAATACACAAGAGAAGAGTTAAACTGCTGAGGAGAGAGGAAGAATCCAAGCCTTGTATAGGATACTCTTGAAAAGAAAGAAAATGGCGTCAGAACCGCTAGCCAACCAGAAAACAGCCCACAAAACAGGCGTTCATGGGAAATGTAGTTTTCTCTCAAAGTACCCAAAAACAGCACCCAAATCCCAAAGAGCCCCTCAAGACACTTGGAACATGCACCGGCTTCTAGGACAAGGGCAGACAAGAAGAATGAGCCATCTTTGAATTCTCTATGTGGAGCGGTTGAAGAGATATGTCTCAAATTAAACTGTCCCATAGAGATCAATGAAACATTACGGCCATGCAGTAAAGCACGCCTTTACAAATAAACAAAATTTTTGAAAAGTGTTCCAAAAGTTGGAAAACATATAGTAAACATGTACATTACTAGAAAACACTGGCCCCCAAGGGAAATGTGTTAAAACGTCCCCAAAAGCACCCAACATGGCAAGGCAGGGCTTAAAATTGGAAGTCCTTTGCTACTAGCCAGACCCGAAAAGTTACTTGCCACTGCAAGCCATAGCATACCCACCAGGGCTGAATTTCTACTCGCCAGGGCTAAATTTTCACTTGCCATTGGCTAGTGGAAATGTTGAGCCCTGTGGCAAGGAAGGGGTTAAATTTCCACAGAGAACCCAAAATGCTCCAAAGACCCCAACAGACAAACAAACCCAAATGAGTGCAGGAGCATATGTGTAGGAACTCCTAAAGGAGACCCCTGTGCGGAGGGTAAGCGGTGGGACAAGTGGACCTCAGCACTTAAAAGGATGGCTCACCTTTTTTGTAGGTCTTCTGACTTCAGATTAACGTTGAGAAAAGAAGCAGCCTCAGTGGGCTTCTCCTGGGAAAAGACATAGCACGCAAGGGTTTCCCCCAGTGCTGGAAGGTCCACAAACAGCACCTATTAACTGAGCAATCCACCATTGGGAAGTCAGTAATGGTAATCCACCTAATGGGAGATTCCTACACCCCATATCTATCAGAAAACAATAAAATAAGCTAAAATCTAAGCAGAACTGTTCTCTTGCTTGTCTTGTTCAAGGAACAAATCTAACTGGAGAGGGACTGGCTGGTGATCAGCTAAGGAGGAAATGAAGGCTCCATCCTGCATTCTTTCCAAGAACTGTTCCTACCTACTTAAAGGTGCGATCACCTTCCCGGGGTTACCTGTAAAGCTATATTGGACGGCACAGAAATCTTCTATATCAATAAAAGGATAAGGCTGGCACACTGCCAGATTCTCTGTCTCCAGCCACACACACCTCTGGGCAGATATACACACCCAGGAGCGGCAGAGTAAGGAGGAGATATTCATGTCTTCTCCATACTGCCTTAACAGGAGATACAACGGGGAGTGATTTTCACAGGAGTAGGCACGCCTGTGAAAATCTCTGCAAGGAGTTGGCCCTACCTCGAGATCCAGATAAACAAAAAAAACACATAGCTGACATACATTTCATAACCGACAGTGCCTAAGCCCTTAACAGAACACAACATAATATTGCCCCAAATCCTTTTGGCTCTTCCTCTGTTCCATTCTGTGTGAAACACTGCACCGTATGTAAGCCAACAGCACCTGTCAATTTGAGTGCCACAGGAGTAGGCAACTCTGAGTATTGTTGGTAGTGTGTCTGTAAGTGGAAGTGAAATTTATTGTGCCTAGATGGAATGCATGGAAGCGGAGTTTAATGCATTGCCTACCTCTCTGCCACTGAAATGGTTAATATCCCAGTAACTCAGCTTCCCCACATTCCATCTCACTACAATAACCTTCACCTCCACTTGCACACATTCACCCAACAATACTGTACCGCCACCCCTTACTTCCACCTGCCAAGTGCAATAGAGGGAGAGCCAGGTCCAAAGGCCGCCGATGGGGGCAACATCAAGTGAAGGGTGGATGCTGTCACATCGTAGCACAGATCAGTTCCAGGCACTCGATCCATCTGCCTGTGGGTGCTACGCACAAGGAGCAGAAGCAGCTCTGCAGCATTGCGCTCTCCTTCAGGGAGAGAAGGACACAGAGCAGATAGGACAGGAAACAGCTTTCCCACCCTGCACCTGGTATACACCAAGCCTGCCACTGTACAGCCACCACCCATGAATGCGGCCGCCAAAGCCACGCATGTCACCTGTAAAATAAACCCAGTAATGTTGCCCCAAATCCCCCAGCACTCAGGAGATTGAGGCAAACCCATGATACATTATATATTGACCATCCTCCCCTGGCAACCAAGAGGTTAAGAGGTGGGTGCATGCAGTGCAGAAGTTGCTTCTACCTTGGTACGCAAAGAGTTATGAGGTGGTTCTAAGTAAGAGACTTGCACATCACTTGCAAGTGTTTGAGCGCTGCACTGGTTAATTACGTGCTGTGATTTCTGCCATCAATAATAATCTAATTGCAAATTGGTATATTTGTGTCATTCTACTCTACATCCCATACCTTTTTCTCTATTTAGGGAGCCCAATCTGCCCTTTCTCTGTGTGCTCCCCCAGCAGCATGTTGCAGAGCTCTGCACCGGGCTCTCTCCCCCCTTCTCCGTGTGCTCCGCTCTGGCCTGTCATTCTGCTCGCAGGAAAACAAAAGGGCGCTTCCTAATGTAATATGTCAGGATGAAACAGACCCTCACCAGTCCACCTGTATACATATATATGTATAAAACATATG
The DNA here is from genome assembly GCA_037306005.1 of Rhinophrynus dorsalis. Classification (NCBI taxonomy): domain Eukaryota; kingdom Metazoa; phylum Chordata; class Amphibia; order Anura; family Rhinophrynidae; genus Rhinophrynus; species Rhinophrynus dorsalis. The sequence goes on from CM074725.1 coordinate 111,824,021, forward strand.
CAAAGATACTGGATTGAAAAAAATAAAATACAAAAATATTTTATATATATATATATATATATATAGATTTATTTATTTAAATAACACATATGGAGTCAATATACTGATATCATAATAAACCCTGAATTTAGGCGAAAAACTTAAGGAAAATTAAGAATAATAATTAGCAAAAATAATTTATAATGTATTTCATATATAAAGTGTATACAAATGTGTGCTATAAATGATACATATAAAATGTGATGTGAAAAATTATAAAGCATTATATATATATATATATATATATATATACACACACACACACACACACTCACCTGCATATGTGCACACATTTCTCTAAACGAAAAAAAAAAAAAAAAAAATAGTACACTCATAATTAAACTAAATATTCTTCAATAAATATTCTCAGTGCTTTCATTGAGACCACATGGTACTACAGCTTTTAACCTAAACATCCAATAAACCTCCCTGTGATTTAAAGAGATAGTAATACTTCGTTTTATCTTTATTTTATTTTGTAGGCATTAAAAAAAACATGAAGACCGATGTAAGTCTCATCTCTCAAACCTTTATGGTTTGAGAGAGATTCACAGGCAAAGTTTCCCCCTCCCACCCCTTTTCCCTAGTGTAAGCCATCTCCTCTCAGATGTGGAATGCAGTCCATAGACCAGACAGATAACAGCAATGGACAATATTCTTCCTATCAGAACAATGAAAGCCCTGCCCCCCTTGACAAGCTTTTCAGCTTTTTTCCCTTATCTTAATTGAAGATTGTCCCTCTCTGCAATCTACCTGGGCACCTCCCTTCTGCTCTGGCTGAGCAGTGTTACATCAGTAAAAGGGGTGGGAGAGGGACACTTTGTTATTGAATTACTCTTGAACTATAACTCTGACAGTATTGAAATAACACTCTCCAAAGTCCAAATACTATGATGATTAATTAGAGCTGCTTTTATTATGAAACATTACTATCCCTTTAACTTGCTTAAGCCCTCTTATGTCTACCCATTCTATCGGAGTCACTTTCAAACAGGAGGGGACCTTATTGTGCATTTGGGCACAATGTTGAGACACACTATGATCAGCAAATCCACGCTCAACATTGCACTGAACTGGCCAAAGCATTCATGGAAAGTTTGCATGGTCCTGCCCACATACTGTAAACTGCACAAGCAACTGTTTAGATAAATCACATTGCTTGTGCCACAATTAAGAAAAGTAAAGATTTCGAATTCCTCTCCTGTCACGTGCGATTTAAATGTTTGTACCTTATTTGTAATGTACATACAAGTGCCACAATCTTGCACTACCACACTTGTAACGGTTTACTACTGAAGTGTTGCATGTAAAGTTTTGCGTCATAAAATGTTGCATATGTTTTGCCGCGTCATTTGAAGTGCCGCATTTAAAGTTTTGAGTCAAAGTGTCGCAAATTCTACATTTTGCGTCGCTCAGAATGGTGCATTCATCATTCTGTGCGTTAACGTGTCGCAGCATTAACCCCTTACTGCCCGAGGATGTACATGTACGTCTCGAGCGGCTGTCAAAGGTGGACAGAGGACGTACAAGTACTTCCCAGAAGTCATTATATGTAATGGGAAAAAAAGTATGGTGGGCGTGGTGCCGGCCGCGCACACCACTAAGGGGTATAACGACGCAATATGAGTACAATAATGACGCAATATGGGTGCATTAAGGATGCAATATGGGTGCAAAACCCAACCCAAAAACCTAACCCCCACCAAAACCCTGACCCAAAACACATAGTTGGTTAGTGAGGATAAGGAAAAGGCCGATGTTTTAAACACTTTCTTTGCATCAGTATATACAAGGGAGCAAGGAATGGTAGAAGAGCCTCCGCAAGCAACAAATAAAACAATACAATTAATAGATATTGGGTTAACTCAAGGAGATGTCATGGGAAGACTGAACAAAATTAAGACCGACAAAGCACCGGGTCTTGATGGTATACATCCAAGGGTTCTTCAGGAACTTAGTGCATTGTTAGCAAAACCCCTATATTTACGCTTTAAAGAGTCTATTACCACAGGCTCAGTGCCACAGGATTGGCGAAGAGCTAACATAGTGCCTCTATTTAAGAAGGGAACTAAAACAGACCCTGGGAATTACAGACCAGTGAGTTTGACCTCTGTAGTGGGAAAACTTTTAGAAGGGATAATAAGGGACTATATTCAGGATTACAACACAAAAAATAAAATCATTAGCACGAATCAACATGGTTTTATGAAGAATAGATCATGCCAAACTAATCTTTTCAGCTTCTATGAGGAGGTAAGCAGCAATCTAGACAATGGCAAGGCAGTAGATGTAGTATATCTAGACTTTGCAAAGGCATTTGATACAGTGCCACACAGATGGCTGGTGTATAAAATAAGGAAATTGGGGCTAGGAGATAACCTTTGCAATTGGATACAAAACTGGCTGAAGGATAGGGAACAGTGTGTGGTTGTAAATGGAAAATTCTCCAGTACAGTTAAAGTGGAGAGTGGAGTACCTCAGGGTTCAGTATTGGGTCCGCTGCTTTTTAACATGTTTATAAATGACCTGGAAATAGATATAGAAAGCAAAATATCAATATTTGCAGATGATACTAAATTATGCAAAGTCATTCATTCAGAACAGGATATTTTCTCTCTACAGAGGGACTTACATACAATGTCAGATTGGGCAAACATGTGGAATATGAAGTTTAATGTGGTGAAGTGTAAAGTCATGCATTTGGGAGGAAACAATCCCAAGGCTACTTATAAACTTAATGGAATAATTTTCGGTGACTCATTGCTAGAAAAAGACCTGGGTATCCTTGTCAACTACAGACCTGGAAACAGTGACCAGTGTCAAACAGCAGTAGCAAAGGCAAAGAAAGTCCTGTCTTGCATAAAAAGAGGTATCGAAGCAAGAGTGGATAACATTATTTTGCCATTATATAAATCATTGGTAAGACCTCACCTTGAGTATACAGTGTAATTTTGGGCACTGGTTCTGAAAAAGGATATACTAGAACTAGAGAGGGTACAGCGGAGAACAACAAAATTAATTAAGGGATTGGAGGACTAGACATATGAGGAACGACTAAACAAACTTGGTTTATTAACTCTAGAGAAAAGACGACTAAGAGGAGACCTTATCACATTGTACAAGTATATGAGAGGTCAATACAAGGATCTCTGTGGTGAGCCATTTATTCCAAGGCCTGGTCAGGTGACACCCCTTGAGATTAGATGAAAGGAGGTTTAAACTTCAGCAGAGGAAGGGTTTTTTACGGCAAGGTCTGTTAAATTGTGGAATTCATTGCCCAGGGAGGTAGTTATGGCAGATACAATGGATACATTTAAGAGAAGATTAGATACATTTCTTTCAAAAGGGAACATACAGAGTTATACTGTTTATCAGTAGGCTGATCAGGAAGGTCTGATAAAGACTAATTTAATTGGTAGCAGGAAAGCTATAAAATTCTCAGTTACTGAAGTATGAGGAGAAGGTTGAACTTGATGGACTTGTGTCTTTTTTCAACCTGATTTACTATGTTACTAAAAACCCAACCCCAAACCCATATTGTGTGCATATTGAGTCCATATTGTGTGCTTAATGCACCCATATCGCATCCACATCGGACCCATATCGCATCCACTCCATATTGCACCCATATTGCGTGCTTAATGCACCAATATTGCAACCATATTGCGTCCTTAATAAGTCCTCAATGTGTCCTTATTGCACCCATATTGCGTCCTTAATGCACCCATATTGTGTCATTAATGCACCCATATTGTGACATGTTAACGTGCAAAATGGTGAATGCGCCATTCGGAGCGACGCGAAATGTAGAATTTGTGACGCTGATGCAAAACTTTAAATGCAACACTTCAAATGACGCGGCAAAACACATGCAACATTTTATGACGCGAAACTTTACATGCAACACTTCAAAAGGATACCACTTGTAACTACCTTTATATTGTAAGAAAAGTGACATCTGAGAAATAGTAGCTTTCTTATTTTGAGTAAGTCTACTAGGTGCAAGATTATTTTTCAGGATCTTAGCCCTCCTATTAGATGAATTGGGTTTTTTTCCCTACAACTCTCTTCAGAGCAGGGTCTAACTTCAAAACTTTTCAATGTCAAGAAAATTCTTTGAATAGATTTATAGTCTACATTATATCTGGTAACGAACCTCAAATCGCAAGAAAGTAACTTATCAATTTTCTCCTTCTTTCTATGTGTTAATGTGGTTTCTCTAGGACATTTACGTGCATGTAGATAGTCCCTGTTAATTAATTCAGGAGGATAACCCTTGTCCAAAAATCTCCGCTGTAATAGCTGGGACTGGATCAAATTAAACTAGATTGCTACAATTGATTCTAATCCTCCTGAACTGACTATACAGGACATTTGTCAGCCATGGTCTATAATGGCTACTGCTATAGTCTAACATATTTGTTTATTTTCTTCCACAAAGAGCTGCACATCAAGGAATTCATTTATATTGGGCTGAATGTTAAATGTAAACTTAATACCAAGCAAATTACCATTCACAAATTCCATAAAATCCCGAGGATCATGACTATCCCTTCTCTATATAATGATGATATTGTCATTATACCGGTGATAGTTGACTAGGCTCGCCCTGAACGGATTGTTCCGCCAAATTTAACGGTTCTCAAATAGACCTATAAACAAATTGCCAAAACTAGGCGCAGAGAAGGAGAGAGCCTGGCACAGCGCTCAGCGACATAATGCTGGAGAAGCATGGCTGAGAAGTTCAGTATGCAATTAGACTTATTGGAGGACGAATCACAGTTTGTAATTAACCAGTGCAAAACATGCACACTGAAATGGTGCGAGTTCAGGGGACCCAAGGACACAGTTGGAAGGGTCTACACAGTCCATCATTAACCTTTTGAGTGCCAGGGGTATACAAGGCATTGGCTTTCAAATGCATTGCGCACTCCTCTGCCACTGAAAGGGTTAACACGCACTTACTTGCTCTTTGCACATAATTCAGGCTGCTCTTAGTTGCTCTTTGAATGTACACAGGCTTCTCTTACATGTGTAATATAAAACAAAGTATTTTTAGTCTTACCTGTTAAATCCTTCTCTCTTAGTCCATATAACTAACAGGTACCATGGGGAGGCAACAGCTCGTCCCAATGGGCTGGAACAATTTTTCAAATAAGTGCAGGGGTGCTCCTCCATATCAGGCTACCTAGCTAGCCCCTGCCCACATAGACTTGTGAAAAGCCTACTAATTAGGATAGCCAGAAGGAAGAGAGGAAAACTCCTGTGGGCAAAGAACCCAAAAGGACTCCCACGTCCAGCACAGGAGACCCAGCATGCTCCCTTTCACTGGCTGAGAGACCTGTGAGTTAAATGAACTAAGAGGAAAGGATTTAACAGGTAAGACTAAAATCCTCTTTTCTCAGCCATCCAATATAACTCACAGGTACCACAGTGATGTACCAACATTGAGCTCCCAGGGTGAGAAGAAGGAAAGGACCAAATGCCAGTCCCCCATGATACTGGAGTTCCCATGGACTGCCCAGGACACTGAACAGCATAAACTAACAAACTGTCTATGGACACTGAAAGAACAGCACACAAGAACAAGAGCCAACTGGGCTCACACAATTAAAGAGCTATAAGGCACAGAACAAGAAACACAGTAGTGTTTAGCAAAGGTGTGCACAGAAGACCAACTGGCTGCCATGCACAGCTGATCAGCAGATGTCTGATTCTTGCAGGCCCAGGAGGCCCCAACAGACCTGGTGGAGTGTGCTGTACACAAAAGGGAACAGGTTTCCCTTTGAGTTCATAAGCCTTGCGGGTGGTAGACAATCCAGGATGCAGTAGTCACCCTGGACGCAGCTAAACCAGCTCTGGGACCCTAAGGGATGACAAAGCATCAGTCTTACGGAAAGACTCAGTACAGTGCACATAGAACTTAAAGCAGTGTACCACATCTAACAAGTGGAGATCCCTCTCAATGTCAGATTTAGAGTCAGGACAAAATGAAGGCACATCAATTTCCTGATTGGTGTGGAACTCACAGACCACCTTAGGAAGGAATTCCTGGGAGGTACGGAGAACAGACTTATCCTTGTGAAACACCAGAAAAGATGGTTTGCAGGACAAGGCCTGCAGTTCAGCAACTCTGCGGACAGAGACCACAGCCAAAAGAAAAGCCATCCTCCACATCAGAAGACTTAACCCCTAGAGTGCCAGGTGGGTACAATGTACGAGTGAGCATAGCTGTACCTGCTGTGCCACGCTCGTACATCTGACAGCTAAAATGTGGTCACTGCTTAAATCGGTATAACCGGCTTGCAGTGGCCGCATTCCAGCTGAAATGCAGCCTGGCACTCTTGGGAGGACATGAGGATTACTCCTCATGTCCTCCCAGGTATTGATATCCCAGCCGATCGCGCTGGGAGACCAATATCGCCAAGGGAGAAGCTCTGAGAAACAGAGCTTCTCCCTCTTCCACCCTCCTACCCCGAACTTCCGGGTAGGAGTGGGCGGGACCGGGGGAAACCTCCTAACGTCATCGGTGACATGATCACTGATGACGTTAGGGAAGTTTCCCTAAGCCGATTCACTCCTACAGGTGGTAGGAGTGAAAGGCAGGGGAGCTTCTGCTGGGAGATCAATTACTGGGGGGACACCAGGAGGGGTCCTGATGTTCCCCACGAGGTCTGAATAAAAAAAAAAAAATATAAAATAAATGCAAAAGTAACCCTGTGAGTGCCGCAGGGGTCCCCAGCACATTGCTGGAGACCCCTGTGGCACTCACAGGGTCACTTCTTTTGGGGGGATTTTTTTTTTTTTTTTTTGCAAGACCTCATTGGGGGGATCCTGATGCCCCTCAATGAGGTCTAGGATTAAAAAAAAAACAAAACACATTTTTTTTTAACCCTGTGTGTGCCACAGGGGGGGTCCAATGCACCCCCCCCTCCTGTGGCACACACAGGGCTTTTATCATTCCTTTGTTACTAGAGCTTGTTGGGGGGCCATCAGGATTGGTCCTGATGGCCCCCCAACAAGCTCTGATTACAAAGTAATAATAAAAAAAAATTAACCCTCTGAGTGCCAGAAGGGTCCAATGCATTGCTTTGCAATGCGCTGGAGATCCCTGTGGCACTCACAGGGACATTTATTTTGATTCCTTTTTTTTTTTTTTTTTTTTTTTTTTTTTAAGACCTCATTGGGGGGGAATCAGAGGGGTCCTGATACCCACCAATGAGGTCCATAATAAAAAAATTGTAAAGAAAAAAAAAATTAACCCTGTGTGTGCCACAAGGGGGGGGGCAATGCAGCCCCCCTTCTGCGGCACACACAGGGCATTTATCATTACTTCGTTATCAGAGATTGTTGGGGGGCCATCATGATTGGTCCTGATGGCCCCCCAACAAGCTCTGATTACCAAGTAACGATAGAAAAAAATTAACCCTCTGAGTGCCACAAGGATCCAATGCATTTCTTTGCAATGCGCTGGAGACCCCTGTGGCACTCCGTTTGTGGACATATATATATTTTTTTTTTTACTAAGACCTCACTGGGGAGGGATCAGGGGGTCCTGATGCCCCTGAATGAGGTATATAATAAAAAAAAATTAAAACAAAAATTAACCCTGTGTGTGCCACTGGTTCAATGCCTACCCCCTTCCTGTGGCACACACAGGACTTTTGATCATTACTTTGTGATCAGAGCTTGTTTGGTGGCCATCTGAATACAAAGTAATGAGGAAAAAAAATTTAACCCTTTGTGTGCCACAGGGGCCCAAATGCATTGCTTTGCAATCCACTGGAGCCCCTTTTGGCACACAAAGGATTTTTCCCCCTTTTATTTTTTATTTAGACCTCATTGTATGGGTTCTGATGCCCCCAACGAGGTCTACACAAAAATATTGTGGGAAAAAGCCCCAAAAAATGCACGTGCCACAGGAGGGGGGGGGGGGGGGTGTCCAACGCAGTGCTTTGTATGAGGGGACATACATTGCACACTGGTAGTCACAGATCTCCCATACACACTATCAAACACTGCCCCACCATCACCACCATCCTTGCTCCTCTGCTCATACCCACACACACTGCCTAATCCCTCACCCTCCCACACACTTTGTTACACTTGTAGTCACAGGTCCGCACGTACACCGGCTGACGCCCTAGCTTCTTTCATCTGTTAGCCATAAAATCACACATACACTGTTTGCTTTACCATTTCTGTTTCACTGGTAGCTACGCTCCTGTAGCGTAAATTGGTATGTCAACCCACAGCAGTGGGGTACCATTTTTCTTAGGCTGGCAAGAAGTCCTCCTAGGAAATCCCACGCCATTGAACCATTTTAGGATCTTTGAAGTGACTGATGTGTAAAACAATTTTTTTTTTTCCTGTAGCACCACATTCTGGAAATAGTTGTGCCAACTAACTTAGGGGTAAAAAGGCAAGTGACCCCTCATTAGATGCGGCAGGTTGTCTTCTTTCCAAAATGGTATGGTTTATCTAACTTTTCTTCAATTCTGAAGGTGTTATAGCCATTTTGGTACAGGCAAGTCACATTTGAGAAAATGTTAGAAACATCAGAGGTTATAGTAGGTGTAGTTTTCTACTTCTAGCACCCCCTAAGGTAGGTCAACTCATACCAATGGGGTGTTGTTTGACTCCCAAGAGCACTAGCTAATGAATGCAGTTGAAAATTCCATAGATTTTACAGAGCTCCATACATTTGAAGGGGCAGAAATGTAAGAAAATGCCTTTTTTTTCCACTAGCGCCACCTCCTGGAAGCATTTGTGCATACCAGCCTTTGGGTAAGGCGGCAAGTGACCCCTCGTTAGATGCGGAAGGTTGTTTTCTTTCCAAAATGGCATTGTTTCTCTACCTTTTCTGCATATCTATTATGGTTATAACCATTTTAGTGCAAGCAGATAATTTCAAAAACAAAAGTGTCAGGTTTACGTACGTGTTCCTAGCACCCACATATTGTATGTTAACCCACACAAATGGGCTACCATGGCCCTGGAGCTTTGTCTACCTTGACACCATTCAATTGTTTTAACACTTTTTCTTGTGTTAGCCAGTCCCATGCTTGCTGTGACTGTTCTGTAAAAGTAGTCTGCAGATTCTTGTCCAATGGATCTTCCTTGGTAAAAACAGAAGAAAAGAAATTATTTAAAATATCTGCCTTCTCTCTGTCCCCTTTGACCATCTCACCCGTTTCAGATAACAAGGACCCAACATTATCAGACTTTAATTTTTTGCCATTAATGTATTTAAAGAATTTTTTTGGGTTGCTTTTGCTCTCCTTAGCAATATTTTTTTCATTCTCCAGTCTAGCTAATTTAATAGCCTTTTTACAGGTTTTGTTGACATTTTTGTATTCTGCAAATGCCTCTGCTGATCCCTCAGCTTTGTAATGTTTAAATGCCGCTTTCTTGTTATTTATTTCATGAATTACTTTACTGGTTAGCCACATTGGTTTTAATTTGCTTCATGAAGCTCAACACTCCACCCAGCAACAGCCCGGTCATGCGGCCCTTCAAGGAGCTGTCTGCAAGCAGCAGCTGGATGCGGCTATTACCCGTGGCTGAGGGGCTGGAGACAGACCATGCTGGGGCCACTCTGTAGTACACACTCGCTTCTTCACCGCCGCTCTCTGCCCGCTGCCACACACCTGCACTGTGTAAGTACCCTGGCACAAAAAATATACATGCCGCACTATAGCTGCTCCAACCACACACACACACCATCCCTGCTCCAACCACACACACCATTCCTCCTCCGTTCCCGCTCTCGGTGCCCGGGCTGCGTCCCTAGTAACGCTCTTGGCTTAGGCCTGCAGCAGGAGGTGTCTTCCTGGCCAGGAAGCAGGGCCGGCGGTTGTCTGGCAGCCTCTGAGTGTGCATGTACAGAGTCCACTCGCTACATACTGGGACAGCTGGTTAACCCTTTCTGTGCCAGAGGATTAAGCAACACAATGAGCAATGCCTTGCCTACTCCTCTGGCACTTACAGGACCGTAATAATATCTGTGTGTGTGTACGCATGTATGTGTGTGTGTGTATGTATGATCAATGTCTGTATATGTCACTATCTGTGTGCGTCTATGTAAGTGTGCAATATGATTCTGCTTCACACAGTACACAAAAAAAAAAAAATCATCAGTCAATACAGCTAAATGAAAACATTCTTACAAAATACCTTCAACATGCCACCTACAACATTTCAAACAAAAAATGCTACATAACACAACCTACTACAATGATGGGCAACGCCGTCACACACACATATATTATATACATACATATATACATACATACATACATATATATATATATATATATATATATATATATATATATATATTTTTTTTTTTATATGTGTGTGTGTGTGTGTGTGTGTGTGTGTGTGTATATGGGTGTATGTTTGTATGGGTGTGTGTCTATGTATGTACACATATGGGCGCATGTTGTATATAGGCCTGAATGCACATGCTGGATTGTTGGATGGCAATTCTAGCACTCAACATGTGCAAACATTTTTAATTCTCCCCACTCCATTACCATCTCCTGCATTTTTTTCCCCTCTCCCCCTTCCCCCATCCTTACAAAAGGTATTTACGACCTTCTACAAGTAGAGTGTAGATTCTCTGGTCTTATCTGCTGTTATGTTTTCTTAACCCTACACACAGCTAAACTTTGAATTTTATGCATCACTGTGAATTCTGTGTCCTTTTAGTCAGAAATGCTTTAGACTTGAGAAAGGGAGGTTCTCCTGAAAGCTTGTCAACCCAAAATTCTGTTAGTCTAATAAAAAAGGTATTACAAGATACTTATTTTGTTTGTTATTTTACATCTGCATCACTGGACTAATACGCATACCTGGGAACTTTCAGTTGAGGGCTACCCGGAGGGTAGTCCTCTGTTCAGCAGGGGGTAACAAAAATTGACGCTAATCGCGTCAAAAAGGGGCGGGTCTTAACTCGTGTTGGGGGGATTTAACCCTTTGAGTGCCAGAGTGGTACTCAGAGGGTTAAATGTGTCACACAGAAGGCTGGGGACGGAGGCACAACGGGAGAAAAAGAAGATGTGGCAGAGTTTCAATAGAAACTCTCCACATCCGGAGGAATCTGCCTCTGCCCCAGAAAAGCTCTGTCAGAACCGGAGTCTCCGGGGCAAATCCGGAGAGTTCCCAGGTGTGCTAATACGGCTACAATCTCCACTCTATATTATATTATATTATATATAAATATATATATATATATATATATATATATATACACACACACACACACACACACATATACATACATATACATACACACATATACAGTGGGGCAAAAAAGTATTTAGTCAGCCACCAATTGTGCAAGTTCTGCCACTTAAAAAGATGAGAGGCCTGTAATTTTCATCATAGGTACACTTCAACTATGAGAGAGAATGGGGGGAAAGAATACAGGAACTCACATTGTAGGATTTCTAATGAATTCATTGGTAAATTCCTCGATAAAATAAGTATTTTGTCACCTACAAACATGCAAGATTTCTGGCTCTCACAGACCTGTAACAACTTCTTTAAAAGTCTCCTCTGTCCTCCACTCATTACCTGTATTAATGGCACCTGTTTGAACTTGTTATCAATATAAAAGACACCTGTTCACAACCTCAAACAGTCACACTCCAAGCTTCACTATGGCCAAGACCAAAGAGCTGTCGAAGGACACCAGAAACAAAATTGTAGACCTGCACCAGGCTGGGAAGACTGAATCTGCAATAGGCAAGCAGCTTGGTGTGAAGAAATCAACTGTGTGAGCAATTATTTGAAAATGGAAGACATACAAGACCAGTGATAATCTCCCTTGATCTGGGGCTCCACACAAGATCTCACCCCGTGGTGTCAAAATGATCGCAAGAACGGTGAGCAAAAATCCCAGAACCACACGGGGGGACCTAGTGAATGACCTGCAAAGAGCTGGGACTAAAGTAACAAAGGCTACCATCAGTAACACACTACGCCGCCAGGGACTCAAATCATGCAGTGCCAGACGTGTCCCCCTGCTTAAGCCAGTACATGTCCGGGCCCGTCTGAAGTTTGCTAGAGAGCATTTGGATGATCCAGAAGAGGATTGGGCGAATGTCATATGGTCAGATGAAACCAAAGTAGAACTTTTTTGGTAAAAACTCAACTCATCTTGTTTGTAGGAGAAAGAATGCTGAGTTGCATCCAAAGAACACCATACCTACGGTGAAGCATGGGGGTGGAAACAACATGCTTTGGGGCTGTTTTTCTGCAAAGGGACCAGGACGACTGATCCATGTAAAGGAAAGAATGAATGGAGCCATGTATCGTGAGATTTTGAGTGAAAACCTCCTTCCATCAGCAAGGGCATTGAAGATGAAACATGGCTGGGTCTTTCAGCATGACAATGATCCCAGACACACCGCCCGGGCAACGAAGGAGTGGCTTCGTAAGAAACATTTCAAGGCCCTGGAGTGGCCTAGCCAGTCTCCAGATCTCAACCCCATAGAAAACCTTTGGAGGAAGTTGAAAGTCCGTGTTGCTCAGCGACAGCCCCAAAACATCAGTGCTCTAGAGGAGATCTGCATGGAGGAATGGTCCAAAATACCAGCAACAGTGTGTGAAAACCTTGTGAAGACTTACAGAAAACGTTTGACCTCTGTCATTGCCAACAAAGGGTATATAACAAAGTATTGATATGAACTTTTGTTATTGACCAAATACTTATTTTCCACCATAATTTGCAAATAAATTCTTTAAAAATCAGAATGATTTTATGGATTGTTTTTGTCTCATTCTGTCATAGTTGAAGTGTACCTATGATGAAAATTACAGGCCTCTCATCTTTTTAAGTGGGAGAACTTGCACAATTGGTGGCTGACTAAATACTTTTTTTGCCCCATTGTATATACACACATACATACATATTATCTATCTATATCTATCTATCTATATCTACACACACTCCGAATTCAGACCGTAGTCCTCTCTCTGCACTGAAGGACTATGGTCTGAATTCAAAGCGTCCTGCGCCGTTATCAGCCGCGGTGCGGGCAGTCTGTACTGCGCATGACTGCAACTTGCGCAACCATCTGTACTGCGCATGACAGCTTCTGAGAAACATACATTAGCAAATTATTATATAGGATAACTAGCAATATGGGATGGCGTTGCCAGTCATGTTATGACCGTTGGGAGTATGCGTCTGAAATGTAGACCCCTCACATGACTGACACCCGCAAGACCCCCCCCCCTCAGACACCCACACCCACGCACGCCGCTGACAAAGTGATAGCAGCCCCCCATGTGTGGAGGTTCTGGCTCTTGCTGGCCCCCCGGATCTGTAGGTTCTGAATGTAGAAGTATGGGCTGTGGCCACCCTGGGATTAGGTTAAGAGCTTACACTCCTAATCTTGTATTAAAGGGAATATCTGCAGTACTGAAAGTGTTAGAAGCCAAATGTAGCCCTCTAAGGACCAGAGGACATGACTTCACAATGTGTTGCCATCCCCATCTGGTCATGAAACTGTTAAATCAATTGTATTTGGTATTTCCTTTACTTTCAGGCAGAATTGCACTATTATGCCTGTGTGTTTCACGTGTAGAAGTAGAAAGCACCAAATAAAAAGGAGATTATGTTAAGCCATAGTGCCATGCAGTATACAATGGTTTGTCATATCACAGTTAACTCTTTTGTGCCCTGGAAAGGCATCCAATTTGTTGTGCTGTTAATGTATAAAGAAGTTGTCCCAATGACTAATGTAGATTCAGCACCCCACGTTACTGTCCCCAGTACGGCGGAGACACTATTCTCCCGACAATGTGGATCACATTGTCCAGATGTGGGAGGAAGAAGCCACTGTTTATTCTGAGGGAGAAAGCCTGAGCTTAGGGGCTGGCAGGGGTATCAGCCGTGGAGAGGCAGTGCTTGGTGTCTTATGAGGAAAGACCAGGGATCCTAGGCATCCACTGTACATCTCAAAAATAAAAAAGGCTCCAAAAATGCCCAACATGGTCACACCGGAAAAAGTAAAGAGTATATAGTGTTTAAAGGGATATCAATACTTCTACTAAGTTTATCTCTGAGTCATTTTTATATATATATATATATATATATATATATATATATATATATATATATATATATATATATATATATATATATATATATATATATATATCGCAAAAGGATCTGCACTCAATGCTATAGAAGTATTAAAGGGATAGTAATGTTTCATAACAAAAGCAGCTCTAATTAATCATCATAGTATTTGGGCCATGAAGAGTGTTATTTCAGTTCTGTCCCTTTTACTAATGTAACACTGCTCAGCCATGGCAGAAGGGAGGTGCCCAGGTAGACTGCAGAGAGGGACAATCTTCAATTAAGAGAAGGGAAAAACCTGAAAAACTTGTCAAGGGGGGCAGGGCTTTCATTGTTTTCATAGGAAGAAGATTGTCCCCTGCTGTTATCCGTCTGGTCTATGGACTGCATTCCACATCTGAGAAGAGATGGCTTACACTAGGTAAAAGGGGCGGGAGGGGAAACTTTGCTTGTGAATATCTCTTAAACCATAAAGGTATGAGAGATAAGACTTATATCGTTCATGTTTTTTTAATGCCTACAAAATAAAATAAAGATAAAACGAAGTATTACTATCCCTTTAAGATGCAGAGTGGCACAAAATTAATATGAAGCCCAGAAGCTGTGCACTCACGAATTTTAAAAATTATTATTCTCACAAGGGATATATTATATATATATATATATATTTATATTTTTTTTTTGTAACTTTACACTACAATTATTTACAGTGTTGTACATCAAACGCTATTGAAGCCTAAAGGATTCCCCTCCCGCCCCTTCTGGCCCCCTCCCATTAGATTCGGAATCTGGTTGTGGGACTGGACAGATACTGAATGAGGATTGTCCCTTTCTGCTTACTGAAGATTTCCCTTGCCGTGCTCCATCCAGAGCAGACAGAGGCTGAGTAAAGCAGGGAAAGGGTCAGGAGGGGGATATTTTCTGCTTGAATAGCGTTTGAACTACAACACTAATTAAATATCATGCTACATGTAAAAAAAATAAAGAAGACTTGAAGTAAACTTTAAAAGAAGTATTTCTATCCCTTTAACCCTTTGAGTGGCAGAAGGTTTATCAATGCATTGCAAAGCAATATTTTGCATACCCCTCTGGCACTCCAAGGGTCAACTGTTTGAATAGCATAGGCGCTGACATCCCTCCTTCCCTCCATTACTTCCCTGCAAGTTAAGAGTCTATAAGAAGATTTTAGTCTTACCTGTTAAATCCTCATCTCTTAGCCCATATGAAATCCAGGTACCATGGGGTTGGGGTGACAGCTCCTCCCAGTAGGCTGGAACAATTCTGAAAGTAGTGCATGGGTGGAGCCTCCCTCTCCTCCATATCAGGCTACCTTAGTTCCTGTGAGCTATAAACCCAAAAGGATTCCCACATCCAGCTACAGGAGACCCAGCATAATATCTTTCACTGGGTCTGAGACATGTATGTCACACGAACTAAGAGAAAAGGATTTAACAGGTAAGAATAAAAATCCTCTTTTCTCTGCCATCCAATATGATATATGGGTACCATAGGAATATACCAACATCCTCCTCTTGTGGAGGAACCGGAATCAGAACTCCCTTGTCCAAGAGAGCATTCGCCACGCCGTAGACTAGATGTAACTTTTCCTGACTCTGAGGGGATCGAGAAAGGAAGAATGTGAAGGGAGACAGGGATGTGAAGGGAATTCTGTAGCTTCCTGAAACCACCTGTAATACCCACTGATCTGCAACAGAGCCTGCCTAAATGCTTGAAAAATGATGCAGGCAACCACCTACTGGTGTATGCGGACCAGGGTTCGGCGAGTCATGCCGAAGCAGGTTTGGATTTGGCGGAGCAGTACTTGGACTTCCACTGTTGCTTGGGCTTGGGGGTGGAGCCTGAGACCCACCTAGATTCGGCCTTTGCGCTTCACTTTGGTGGGGACGAAAAATGACGCTGCTTTCTCGCCATATTGGGGAGTTTAGGAACTGTAGGTAAGTGCTCTTACCACCAGTGGCCTCATTGATGATGTTCTTCAATTCAGGTCCAAAAAGAGACATACCCTGAAAAGGGAGAGAAATTATTCACTTCTTATACAAGTCAGCAGACCAAATCTTAAGCCACAGAGTGCATCTTGCAGCCACAGAAAAGGCAGAAGCTTTAGCTTCAAGTCTGACAGAGTCAAAGAGGGCATCAGTCACATGTTTCTGAGCCTCAAACATGTTGGTTAGAATAGACAAAAGATCCTCCTTAGGGGCGCCCTTGCAAGCAGCTTCAGTAAGCTTTTCAGTCCAAACAGCAATGGCTCTGGTAACCCAAACAGAAGCCAAGGTAGGTCTCAAAGAGGCAGCTATAGCAGCGAAAGTTGACTTTAGGATAGCTTCATGCTTCCTATCCGTTAAATCCTTAAGCACTGTGGGCATCAGCCAAGGGCAAAGCAGTGGATTTAGACAGTCTGGAAATAGGGGTATCCATCTGAGGAGGTGTGCCCCACTGAGCCAAGGTTGCATCAGAAAAGGGATACAGCTTAGAGAATCTATTAGAAAGAGCAAGACTCTTGTCTGGAGTTTTCTACTCATCCATGATAGTCTGATCTAGAGTGGGATTAGGCAGAAACATGGTACTGGACTTCTTGCGCATTTAAAATACGTCAGAAGTAGACTGTGAAACTACAGGGTTAATAGGACTGTTAAGGGTAATCAGAACCGCCTTAACGAGTCCCTCAGCATAGGGTTCATGGTCAGCCTCAAAGGGGTCGCCATAGGTATGGGATGAATCCCCTTTTGCACAATCACCATCCTCAGACTCCTCAAAAAAAAATCCCCCTCAGAGGAATGAGAGAGAGAGATCAGGAATGCCATGAGCCTTAGGAGGCCAAAAACCTGAAAGACTTGGGGGGCCTCCAAGACCGAAGAACCCCCTGAAGTGAAAGAGGAAACTGTGCCATAGAAGACCAAGTCCTTGACCTAATGTGGCTCTTGTCCAAGGCTAGAAAGCCCTGGCGGAGACATAGTTACACAGTAGTTGAGGCTGAAAGTTCAACCCTTTTCCTATTCCTGTTTACCCCTGCTGATCCAAAAGGCGGCAACCCGCCCCCCCACCTCAATACAGCAATTTCAAATTCTGCTTTGAATGGGGGGGGGGGGGGGAATTCCAAGAAGCAATAAGATTTCTCCTTGGATCAACAAGCACTAAATAAATATTAAACCCAATACTAACATACATAGCCCTCTAAGTTCTGCTCTTTAAAAAAAAAAAAAAAAAAAAAAAAAAAAAAAAAAGTATCCAGGCCCTTTTTAAAGGCACCTACTGTATTCAGTGAATTCAGGCAGTGAATTCCATACATTTATTGTCCTTACTGTAAAGAATCCCTTCCGCTACTGTAGATGAAATCTCCTTTCCTCAATTCTAAGCGGGTGACCCTTCGTCCTTGGTACTGTTCTGTTAATTAACAGGTCTAGAGAGCCCTTTGTATGGGCCCTGAACATATTTATATAATGTTATCATAGCCCCTCTAAGACACCGTTTCCCTAGTGTGTACAAGTTTAACTTTTCTAGCCTTTCTTCATAACTAAAACTTTGCATTCCCCTTATGCCAAATGGCATTAAGGGAATTGTAGTTTCTTTCCTAAAAGTACCCCAAAAGAAGAGTCTGAACCCCCCAGGGATCCCGAAAACACTGTAGAGGCGAACTGGATTGTAGGACAAGGGGAGACCAGAAAAATGAGTGCGCTCTCAACTGTACATGGAGTGGTTGCAAAGATATGTTCCAAAGCAGTCTGTCCCGTAGAAGTCAAGGGAGCATTGCAGCTATGCGGTAAAGCATGCTTTTAATCAAATAAAACGGCTAAAGTAAAAAGTGTCTAAAAAGTGTCAACACACATATAGAACACCTATTAAACAAACACACAAATCCAAAATGAAAGTGAGAAAAAGGTCCCCCAATTGACCAAAGCATGGCAGGGAAGGGAAATTACCACAAAACTGCCCAAAATGCACCAAAGACCCAGAGAACAGAGAAAAATTACCCAGCATCAGTGATAAAGAACTCCAGAAAGACTGCTGTGTGCAAGGGAACGGTGGGACAAGTGGACCATGGCACTCAAAGGGTTGGTTCACCTTTTTTGCAGGTTTTCTCTTTCTTCATATTACCATCGAGAAGGAAGAAGCCTCAGAGACACTGCTCTGGAGAGAGGGACATGGGTTTCATGATTCTCTCCCAGGGATGCAAGGGTCCACAGACAGCACTGGTAACTGGGTAATCCTCCAGGGGAAGCCGGTAATGGTAATACACCTAATGGGGGACCTTGGGCACCCCATAACTAAGAAGAAATAATAAAATAACTAAAAACTAAAGCAGAACTGTTCATAGCCTTCTAACCAGGTTCATGTAACAAATCTATCTGGCAGGGAGGGGCTAAGTTAGGACGAAATGGAGGCGGGGGATGTTCCACCCCTGCACTTCTTTCAGAATTGTTCCAGCCTACTGGGAGGAGCTGTAGTCTCCCCCCATGGTACCTGTATGTCATATTGTACAACAGAGAAAAGGTTTTACCCTTTGAGTGCCAGATTGGTTTGCAACACATTGCAAAGTGTGTCACTGAAAGTGTTAACAGGAGTAGTGCAGGTGAGGACATTATGTGTGGAGCAGGAGAACATTTGGGCATATTAGAGGCTCAGGTGAGGGCTGCATGTATGCCTGTCTGTTCTGCATCTGCCCAGTAAGTTTATTGAATTTCAAGCCTCTTTCATGTTCTGAGCATACTCATTCTGTTCCTTGAAGCCCAAGCCAACTTTTCGCATCCTGAGCACAAACACACAGTTCTAAGCAGCCTAGTAAGTCCTTAGTCCCTAGGCGACCAACAACATAAAATATCCAGGGGTTATAAGTGTACGCGAAGGTTTTTTTTTTGTTTTTGTTTTTTTTTTTTTTTGAGGAAGCTGAGGGAGGGCTAACTCCTGAATATCCCCTCCTTACTGCCATCCCTGGGTGTGTTAGGATTCGGCGAAGTTTTTTGTAAAATGCTCTTTATAATATATTAGAGAGAGATGGAAGAAAAAACTCACGGTGCCAAAACACCATAAATACACATATATGTTATAAATGAAATGTGATAAGTTTGTGAGGGAACATAAAAAGCAGCAAGGAAAGTAGGGACCCTCCAAATCCCCAAACAGGGAAAAACCCAGAAGAACAAAAGAGGCATTCATTCACCAATCCATACATATTACCCAAAACATTATAAACCCTGTGTAATGTTACCTACCTATCTATATTTCAAACAATAGGTACGTAATACACATTGCACAGTGTTTATAATGTTTTGGGTAATCCATATTAGATGTAATACAGAATCTTACAATGTATCCACTTATCTAGACATGCTGGGCCATTCAGTGCTGGTGAAGATGTGTGCTTATTTCAATACGGCCAGTGTCATGTCTCCTTTGTTTCTTTCTGTGGCCGTTTCTACTCTGTCTCTCCGGTCTCGTAGTCACTGGGTGATGCCCCGTACTGACAGTTCCATACTGTACAATCCCAAACTCTGTCTGCTCTACACGTTTCATGCGTGCTACAGAGCATTCCTCTGGAGCTAAAGACGTCAAAAATCTAGCCAGTTGATTATATTGTTGCATGGTATACTGCCACACACGTTCTATATATACTCTACTTGCGCTACATATGTAGCAGAGAATGAGTTTTGACTCACTTGCTCATCTTTGAGCACCATTTTTATTGTTTATTTAATTGCATTTTTATGCATTTTACTTTACACACTCATGCTTACAGTTTATGATTAAAATTAGAAAACAAAAAATAAATAAATAGTGCACCAGAAAGATGTAAGTGCAATAGCTTATTCAATTATTTAGAACAGAGAAAAATCTAAAGATCAGTGTGACGTGGAAAAAGCACTACGAGTGAAGGAATCTCAAAGTGCTAGTAAGCTGGCTGCACACATCCAAAAAGTATCAGATCTCAAATAGGGAGAACTATAATTATGGGGGATTTTAATTATCCAGAAATAGATTGGAAAAATGGAACAGCGAATTCTGCTAAAAGTAGTAAGTTTCTGAACTTGTTGAATGACAATTTTTTGTCTCAACTAGTGCAGACCTCAACCAGAGGGGATGCGTGTCTGGATTTGGTAATAACTGACAATGAAGAACTTATCTCTAACATCCAAGTTAGGGAGCACTTGGGGAATAGTGACCATAACATGGTATCGTTTGAGATTAATTCAAAAAAAGCAATTTGGTATGAGTTCCACCAAAACACTGAATTTTAAAAAGGCCAACTTTAGCAGGTTTAATTCATCCCTTGGTCTTGTTGACTGGGATAAAATATTTTCAGGAAAAAACACAGAAGGTAAGTGGAATGCCTTCAAAGCAACATTGCAAAAATACACATCTAAATTTATCCCTGTTGGAAACAAATACAAAAGAAGCAAATTAAAACCAATGTTGCTAACCAGTAAAGTAATTCATTAAATAAATAACAAGAAAGTGGCATTTAAACATTATAAAGCTGAGGGATCAGTAGAGGCATTTTCAGAATACAAAAATGCCAACAAAACCTGTAAAAAGGCTATCAAATTAGCTAGACTAGAGAATGAAAAAAATATTGCTAAGGAGAGCAAGAGCAACCCAAAAAAATTCTTTAAATACATTAATGGCAAAAAATTAAAGTCTGATAATGTTGGGACCTTGTTATCTGAAACGGGTGAGATGGTCAAGGGGGACAGAGAGAAGGCAGATATGTTAAATAATTTCTTTTCTTCTGTTTTTACCAAGGAAGACCCAATGGACAAGAATCTGCAAACTACTTTTACAGAACAGTCACAGCAAACATGGAAATGGCTAACACAAGAAAAAGTGTTAAAACAATTGAATGGTGTTAAGGTAGACAAAGCTCCAGGGCCAGATGGTATACACCCACGGGTACTTAAAGAGCTAAGCCAGACCCTGGCCAGACCGTTATATTTGATTTTCAGGGATTCTTTTATTTCAGGTATGGTGCCCATGGATTGGCGTAAAGCAGATGTGGTGCCCATATTTAAAGAGGGATCAAAGTCACAGCCAGGAAATTACAGACCTGTAAGCTTGACATCTGTGGTAGGGAAGCTGTTTGAAAGGTTGCTAAGGGAATATATTCAAGAATTCTGCTGGAACAGGAATATTATTAGCAGGAGTCAACATGGCTTTGTGAAAGACAGGTCTTGTCAAACTAACTTGATCGCATTTTATGAAAAAGTGAGTAATAATATAGATGCGGGAGTGGCGGTTGATATGATCTATTTAGACTTTGCCAAGGCATTTGATACGGTTCCACACAAGAGGTTACTGTACAAACTGAATGTAATAGGCCTAGGGGAAAATGTTTGTGCGTGGATTAGAAATTGGCTGAAAGATAGAATGCAAAGAGTGGTAGTAAATGGCAAGTTCTGCAGTTGGATAAACGTGATAAGTGGAGTACCTCAGGGATCTGTCCTGGGTCCTTTTCTTTTTAATTTGTTTATTAATGACCTCCCAGTGGGCATAGGGAGTCATGTATCAGTGTTTGCCGATGACACAAAATTAAGTAAGGTAATAAAGTCTGAACTGGATGTGTCTTCATTACAAGAGGATTTGGACAAACTGAGTAACTGGGCAGGCAAATGAGATTCAATATAGACAAGTGTAAAGTTATGCATTTTGGGTATAATAATAAAAATGCAACATATAGTTTAAATGGTGTTTCTCTGGGGAAATCTACAAATGAAAAGGATTTGGGAGTAATGGTAGACAATAGACTTAGCAGTAGCACGCAGTGCCAGCTGGCAGCTGCAAAGGCCAATAAGATATTGGCATGTATTAAAAGGGGTATTGACTCAAGGGAGGAAGATTATTATGCCTCTTTACAGAATATGCTGTTCAATTCTGGGCGCCCTTTCTGAAAAAGGACATTATGGAACTAGAGAAAGTGCAGAGGAGGGCTACAAAACTAGTAAGGGGAATGGAAAGTTTTAGTTATGAGGAAAGGCTAGAAAAGTTAAACTTGTATACACTAGAGAAATGGTGTCTTAGAGGGGATATGATAACACTATATAAATATGTTCAGGGCCCATACAAAAGGCTCTCCAAAGACCTGTTCATTAACAGAACAGTACATAGGACAAGGGGCCACCCACTTAGACTTGAGGAAAGGAGATTTAATCTACAACAGCGGAAGGGTTTCTTTACTGTAAGGACAATAAAGGTATGGAATTCACTGCCTGAGGAGGTGGTGCTATCGAATACATTAGACGCCTTTAAAAAGGGCCTGGATACTTATTTAAAAGAGCATAACATAGAGGGCTATGTACGTTAGTATTAGGATTAATATTTTACTTAGGGCTTGTTGATCCAGGGAGAAATCTGATTGCCATTTGGAATCAGGAGGGAATTCTCCCCCCCCCCCCCACATTCGGGGCAGAATTTGAAATTGCTGTATTGTTGTGTTTTTTTGCCTTCTTTTGGATCAACGATGGTAAACAGGAATAGGAAAAGGGTTGAACTAGATGGACGCAAGTCTTTTTTCAACCTAAATTACTATGTTACTATGATCGTATGTGCTTTTTCCACCTCCTGCTGATTTTTAGATTTATCTATGTCTGTTCTAAATTATTGAATAAATGATTGCACTTAGAAAAAAGACAGAGCACCAGAAAGATTTTTGTTTTCTATATGAACTCCCCGTGAGGATTCCGGAATTGAGATCAGCAGTACGGAAGGCTTCTGTTGGTTTATAACAATATTAACATCCACCAGATGAAGCCTGAGTGAATGGTTTATTAACATCCTGCATTGCTTTAAGCGTGCTCTTCACTCCATGGATCTATACTAACATCTGTCCATCAATCATCAGTATATATGCACGTACATTTCCATCAGCATTTGATTGATTGAATGGACTGGAGGGTAAAGCATTATAATTGACTGGCACTAAGAACAAATATATTTAAGAGATGTGTTTTTCTTATTTTTCTTCTTTTTTTGTTTTATTTCTTAATTATTTTCTCCAGCTATTATTCTTCACATATTTGTATCTACTTGCCAATTTAAGTTTTCTATATTTTGTGAATTTGGGGTATATGTACCATATATTGAATGATCTTATATAATCTGAACATATTTTGGTTTTATAATATATCTGATTTAGACATCTTTAAAGTCCTTTAAGAGTTATAGTTTATTGTCTTATAGTCAGGAAATTTGGAGTCGCTTCTATTGACAGATACGTCTCATATATGGATTTAGATTTTCTGATTCTATGTATACATGTTTTGAATGTTATATATATGCTTTTACACTGCAAGTAGAGTTAAAACTTAATAAGTTTACGTTATTATTGATCAAAAGATTATGTATTATCTTGACCTGAACACACAATCCTCATAATTAAGACCTTATATAGACTTGAAACAAATATTCATTCAAGGTTAACTAGTGAGCGCCATGGAGTGTTTCTTTTGTCTTCCTTTGTTATAATTTCAATCATATATGCTACACATAAAGGCATAGGTGCGCTATCCTTCCCCTTACCTAAAACTGTTCTGAGGACATTTTTCCCCAAAGTCCTCTCCCAAGCACTATCAGCAGAAGCATGGTTGTTGTAAGCCAAAGATGTACCAATTACTTCTGTGGAAGGCGCCATTACCCAAAAAGGTACTGGTCTTTTTCTTATGATAAGCCGGACAAACTATTGCCTTGATCCAGGAGGCAACTGTCAACTGAGATATTCGCGATGGCCTGTGTACAAGCCAGACAGCTTCTAACGGTACAACGGACTTACAAAACAATCCAGTAATATGAACCTAGTAAAGATATTTAATTCAGCTGTCCCTGTTAGGACTAAAAAAACCCACTGGCAATGTTTTTCAAGCACAGTAAGCTATTTAATTACCTGTGCCATGAAAAAATGCAGGCTGCTAAAGTAAGAGGCACTTTGGCCCATTGAGAAACAAAACAAATGCCACAAGTTGCAATTCAATTGACTGCTTTCCGATCCGATAAAGGACTCGATTCAGAGCAGGACATTTAAGACCAAGTTTTTTTCTGACTAGAGTCCCTTATCTGATCTCTAATCAGCAGATGCAACAATTGAAAGAAAGAAAACAAAAAACAAAAAACCTAAGTCCCCGGTGGATGTATTGATATGGAGCCCTTAGTATACATATACCTTCTGTGTTCATTTCAGATCTGCAAGCAAAAGGAAGAGATGAAATAGGAGCCAATTCCTACTAGGAACGCTTACCCAATAAAGCAGTAAAGACAATAAAATGAAGAGAAACAGAAGTCTGTATACCTCCAAAGTCAGGAGGCAAACAATGGCTGCTTCTGCTGGGCAGTGCCTACATAGGGCTACGAGGGACTTTTACTCCAAGCAGCTTTTTCTTCAAGTGCTCTGCCTCCCAGTGGAAGCAGCTTAACCCCAAAGTTCCTGTGTACTACAATGAACAAGAAAAACACAGTACAAAATATATGCATAAATACAAGTTATTACCTATGACATTGACAATGGCTTTCAGTGCTCCTAAAATGCTTCCCAATACTTCAGGATATTCTTCTCCAAGGTACTCATACAAGACAACACCCAAATGTCCCATCAGTTTTTCCTAAACAAAAAACAAAACTGAAAATATGGTTCTAAATATTAAAAAAAAGTGTATAATATAAAACAGAAGCTTGTACCTCTTGACATGTTTTCATGACAACTGCAGTACGAGATATCAAATCAGCAGCCTGTTGTCTCACTTTAGCAGATTTGTTATTCAAACGCCACAAGACTGTTCCACAGATCTGGGGTAGGTACGGCTTAACTCTCTTGCCAAGAGCATTTACAACAGTGCCAAATCCATTTAACATCACAGAGTCCTGGTGGAAGGGAAAATGCAAAACATCTAATTTTTGGTTCATTGGTTGTATTTAATTATTGATTGATTAGCAAACAACATATCTCTAAAACAAGAAGCTTGCACTGAAAAGCAGCAGTTTATTCATTAATGTGGGCACATAATTTCCTTTCTTCTCAAAATCAAAGTATAGCACACACAACCACTTGAGTGTGATAACTACACAATTAAAGCACTATGCACACACATTACCAGTATATTCCTTCAATACACAAATTATGTCAACAAAATCTGGTGGATTAGGTTAACCCTTTGAGTGCCAGAGAAGTAACCAATTTGATACCTCTGGCAATCAAAAGCTTAAGAGAGGGTAAAGTTCATGGTGACAAATTGAAAATTTGTTATGTTCCATGCAGACACACAATGCAGGGTTGGGCAACCTGTCGTTCTCCAGCTGTTGATGTATGTATGCAACTACTTTTCGTTATTGCATGTCGTCGTACCTAGGAGTACCAATTTATTTTTTTAAACTAAAGCAGCCAGAGTTCCTGAACTAAAGTTCATCATGCTCAGTGGTCAGAGTCTGAGGTTTTCTAGTTCTGCAAGAAAGACATCCAAGACTGAGTGCAGCTGTTAGCACTTGATCCAAAGAGTAATGGCAAAATCCATAGTGACTATTAGAATTTTCTAGATAGAATACTTTCAGTGGGGAACTAAAATCAGTAGGTTTAAGTGTTCTTTTAGGACACAAAGCAAGTTCTCTATCTCCTCATACCAAGCACCCTGTTAATGGCACAAAGCCAATGTTATGTTTATTTAACCCCTTTAAGCACTATAGGGGTTATGCAACTGTGGCACTCAAAGGGTTAAGAACTAAAATGGGATTTTGGAGATTACAGACAAAGTAGGAACTCAATGGTCATACTCACTAACAGTATAATAAAGGATGATAAACGGGAACATATTACTGAAATCAAAATTAATGGAAATCAATGATTTTATGAGGCATGGATCTCATATAAATCTGCGGCACTTCTATGGAGTAGTAAGGAGGAACCAAGATAACCGTGAGTAATAAAAGTTTGTTTACATAGTTACATAACTGATGAAGTTGAGGCTGGAAAAAAAAAAAAAAAACTTCAGCCCTGGACAATTTTATCCAGAGGAAGGCGCATAAAAACAATGAAGATATGTAATTATGCCTCAAATGTGTAAAAAAATTACAAATGTAAACGGTAAACTGATTTTTCACAGGATCAGCATCCCAACTGTACTGTAATAAAGTAATTCTGTATTGTGTTCTTTGGGCCAAAAGTATTTAATACTTTTACAGTACCTGCTAACAGCAGTCAAAAGACAGAATTCAACATCCTTACTGCTCTTGCTGTAAAAAAGGGGATATTTATGCCCTTAGCGATAGATCATCCATCCATTTGGAATACATGAAAAATCAGTAAAGCCCCCTCCAAAAGGCCAGTGAACTTGAATATAAATTTTCTTAGAGGTGGACACTACTAACCTGCATGCACCACATTACCCTGACACCCCACCATGCTAAGTTTTAATGTATAGCAAAGATGAATACATACGTGGAACAAGAAGAGAACTAGAGAAATTAAGAGGAGCCCCGGCCCAGAAGGGAAGCTGTGGACAAAAGAATTTTAACGGTAAGTGCACAAAAATCCTATTTTCGCTTATATCCTACGTGGAACACAGTAACCATGGCAATATACCAAAGCATCCAACATTACTCCAGGTAGGGAAAGAAAAGCTCACAAAGACCAGTTCTAGTGGGTACAACAAAATCAGGTGTCAACGGACACAAAATGCAAAACAAAGAACAGAAATAAACCGGTTACTGGTCAAAATAAAACCAAGGAGGATACCTACACAGGTACAACAGCCTGTAGGAACTTCTAACCAAAACAGTCTTGGGCCGAAGCCAGCACATTAACAAGAAAGTATAACGAGATGACCATGCCTAACACTGCTTAGCAAAGGCCTGATTTCTTGTAGCCCAAGAAGCTCCCACCGACCTGGTGGAATTCTCTGTCCCCTGAAAAGGTGCAGGATTTTTCTTGAGAATATAAGCCTGGAGAAGTTGCCTTAACCCTTTGAATGCCCAAGGAGTTCAGTAATGCACTGCAAAGCAATGCACTAAGCACCCCTTAGGCACGCAGAGGGTTAATCCAAGAAGCCACCGTTAAATTATAAGTACCCTGGCCTGCAAGAGGGCCCTCAGGGACTACATATTGAATCATATTTCCAAAAAACGCTGTGCATGATGAACTACAAGAACCTAATCACATCCAAAGGATGAAGATACTGCTTCTGTACAACAGATGGAGCTGAACAGGGAGAAGGAAGAACAATTTTCTGGGGTATGAGAAACTCAAACATTAGGAAGGAACGCTACAGGAGTCTGCAAACCACCCTATCACATTAGAAAAACCAGAAAAGGAGTCTTACAAGAGCCTGAAATTCAGACAAACAAGTGCAATAGCCAGCAGAAAGGCTGTCATCAATGCCTAGAAGTACACTGAAACCAAATACAACAGCTCAAAAGGAACCTTCTAAAGAAATCCCAGAACTAGGCTCAATTCTCATGTTGGAATGGTTAACCGAAAGACAAAGGTCTGCACATCATGTAATAATGGAAGAAGCCAGAAAGAACAGAATTAGGAGTTTTTACTAAAGCCAAAACGTTTGGAAGACCATCCTGAAAAAAGGCAAAACCATTAAAAGCCAAAGAGGTAAGCAATCCTTGGTCCTCACAGCTTCCGATTCTGTAGCATAGCAACAATGACATCACAAGACCCCTTTCTTCCTCAGGATGCTGGCCTCAAGAACCAAGCTATCAAAATAAACTTCTTCACCTTCAGATAACACAACTGAGCCAGAATCATCCTGGGAATCAAGAGGAATGGAGGGGAACACTTAGGCCAGGGGAAAACGTCAAAGAATAACCACTGTGTCCATCTCTAGAGCATCCCAAGACCTGGTACAGAACTAAGGAACCTTGCAATTCAGCTTATAAGCCATTAGGTCCACTGTCAGAGGACTCCCATAGGCATACTAGTTGCTGTGATGCAGACATTTGTGTCTGCCACAGTGCTATAAACAGAGGGGAGAGAGCTGGCACTCAAGCCTCCACCTATGGGGATCAACCAGAGGTGGTTGTAGGCCCAGTTATTGCGTTGCTTCACTGGATATGCATTGGGGATCTTTGAAGATACTGTGACCAACTGTCTGCCCAAGAACAAAAAAATATATACATTTAGATACCAAAGTGAGAGGCCAAGACCATTCCAGCAAACCTAGGGACATCAAAAGCAGAGTCAGTAAGATATGCCTTAGCTCTAAGGATCTTTGCTATAGGAACCACCAGATCCTCCTTAGTCTCCAGTGTCTGCTTGACAGCATGGTAGTAGCAAATATAGGGTGTAAGGCAGCACCAGACACCATAAAATTCACCTTCAAAAAAATAATCCAGGTACTTATCTGCCTGATCCTAAAGAGCTGCACAGAATCTGCCCTGACAGAGAAGTGTTATCGGCAAGGCAAAAAAGAAGGGAGGGCGGGGGTCCTCATGTGTCTAGAGGATAGCACAAATAACTCAAGACTCGCCAACAGAGAATTAAAAAAAAAAAAAAAAGGTTTGTCTGCATCAGATCAGTTTTTCCTTATTCACATCCTGTGAATAGGAGCATTACCCTATACAAAACGCCTAATGTTAAAATGGCCCAAACACCAGGTGTCCAAGACCCCTTGAATAGATGAAGGTATAGAGTTGACAGAGGAAATAATGGCTTTAACACACACAGGCTGCTGTTCAACAGACAAGGGTTCAGAAGGTAAAGTAGGAGCAAGATGAATGGAGTACCAGAAAATTCCCTAGGAAGACCAATTTTGGCACTACGAGCAAAGGATTAAAGGGTTTAAATGGATCTCTGAAACCTTAGACTTTCCTATGTCTCCCTTAGGTCAAGAAACCCAATACAACCATGATGAAAAACCATATTTATAAATCTTTTAAAGTACATATCTGACTACATGGAGTTAACATGGCAAGTGCGAGGGAATGTGCGCGTGAGTGTGTGTGCGCGCTGAACAGACACATTCCTGTCAGCGCACACTTTGGCAGTGTCTTACAGGAGAAGGTGTTCTTAGCTTTGAACATAGTGGAGAGGACTTCATTGGAGAATACTTCTCTTATCAAAACAGTTTACTTAAGAGCTATGCCTTCAAGGAAAGTCTCTCCACATCTTTGTATCATATGGGACCCTAAAGGAGGAGGTTTGGCCTCTGTGGCAAGTGGAGCAGCTCCTGAATGGACAGGTTATTAAGGTCCGCAAACCAGGCCCAAAAAGGGAAGAAAGGTGCAATTAGGATGACTCTAGCTTTTGCCATCCTGATCTTCTGGGAGGAATCGGAGGAAATATATGACAGACAGGTGGAGGTTCAAGTAGATGAACAACGCAAAGACAAGGGGTTCCCTGGTGCATGCGCAGAACACTGGAACCTTCCTGTTCTCCTGGGACGCCATCCGATCTATTGCTATGATACCCCAAGCTTTGAAACATCTGGTAGATCACCTCCAAATGCAATTCCCAGTTCTCTGGATCTGCATCTGTTCTCCTGTGATTATATCATATCTACTGCTATGATACCCCAGCTTTGAAATATATGGTAGACTTAATACAAGATGCAATGGTGACCCTGGAAGCAGCCTACCCTTCCCTAGGACAGCCACTCTGTGGACAAAGACCTCAGCCAAAAGAGGCCAACTTCCACGTCAATAAACGCAAAGGAATGGTAGCAAGGGACTCAAAGGGAGGCCGCTGCAAGACACCCAGAACCAAATTAAGGTCTCACGGTGGTGTGGGAGCCTTTATGTAGGTAAAGTGCATGAGGTACCTCCTGAAACACCAGCTTGATAGCTGTGGGTCTCTCCAATGTGAGAAAAACACTGGAACATTCATATTCCTTGTGGCCATCAGGTCCATCTGAGGAAGACCCCACTTCTGCACAATCAGGGCAAAAGCTTCTGGATGGAGTTCTCCCACCCCCAGATCCATTTCTTGGTGACTTAGGAAGTCTGTCATTTTCTATCCCTGGAATGTGAACATCGAAGATGGCTGGAACGTGAGCTTCTGCCCAACCCAGGATGTACTTCACTTTTAACCAAGTGGGAAAGCTTAGAGTGCCTTCTTGCTTGTTGATTTAAGCCAGGGCAGTGGCCATCGTAGACACCTTGCGGCCTACAAGGTTCATGAACTTCCGGGACCAGAGCTGAGGATCAACCTAGAGCTTGGGACACTAGATGCATGATCTGCATTATCATGCACTCCATCAAGAAGTCCTTTCCCAGACGAAGTCCTAGAAAATCCAACTCATGGGAAGGAACTGGGGAAGACACTGGCATGTTTAGGATACACCCATTGTGGATCAGAATCTGGGCACAGTCTTGGACATGCGGGACCGGAAGCTCCTGTGATGGAGCCTTCAACAGGTGGTCATCCATATCCCCTGTGTACGAATGAAGGCCACACCAAAGCCCACAGAACCTTGGAAAACACCCGAGGAACAGAGGTCAGCCCAAAGGGTAGAGCAGTGAACTGGAAGTTGTCCCAAACTATTCAACTGTTACAATGGATCAGTTTATTATTCCTATTCTGCAGGAATCCCACTGGGAACGAGAACCTGCAGCTTTAAACCAATAAGGATCCAACCCTTCCTTGACCAAAACCATACATATACAATAAACAAGGTTTCAGCGCTGATCTCTTGCCCCAACTCGGAACACCTTAAATATATAAGGAAATCTGGGCAATCTATCACACAAAATTCACCATCACACCAAATGGTATAAAAAAATATATACTGATCAAAACACTTCAACAAATGACAAATGTACACAAGCTTCACACACAATTAAACCACATATATATATGTATATGCAATAAAAATCGGTAGGAGGATCAATCCAAAGTAATTGACTGGCCAGCAAGCAAGTCACCATAGGTAAGCGCTGACCAAAATCTGTGCATGTTTACCAATTAAAGGGACATAGTAAAAACTTATCCCTCCCCACACACTTAAAAGGGTAGTTATACGACCTGATACAGAGACCAATATTGGTTACAGAGTTGGCTCCTAAGTGTCCTTGTATGTACGGCCTACAAAAGGGATAAAAGTAGACTGATTCGGAATCTTATCCGTCAAAAAAATTGAAACTTGATGAGCCCAGACAGTAATCCAAATTACTTCTATCTGTGGTAATACCACCCCCCTTATACAATAATGAGTAAAAAAAATGTATACACAGAGTATACCAAACAAAACACTTACGTGTAGCTTGATAGCATCTTATGCAGCATTAGGGAAACTCTCCCCTGGCAGGAAAAGGTGAACTCCAACGAGTTTCACATCAACGGTGCTTTATAAAGCAGGAAAGTTTTAGAGTGAATGGGTAATGTTGCAACTACTGGCTATTTAAACAAATTCCTTATTTAACCAACAACCTTGTTGCTCTATTCTATGGATCCTCCATTAGGACACATTATTATAGTTAACCCATGGGGGTCAGAATATATAGTGCATTGCCTCTGAAAGATGACAGTAGCCGCCTGAGGCTCTACATGAGTAGAGGGAATGTTTAAGGTAACCAAAAAAGCCACGTTTTTTTGATCGTACTCTGTATAGTCGTTTGTGACATATTGGTTCTATGGTATTGCATGTGCCAAATGCTTTATGGTTTTTCTAATGGTAGCTGGCGAACATGTATATGCTCGTGGCCTTTTTTCTAGCAGGTATCTAAGTAGGCGCTTTTGGCGTTGTAGATTCCATGGAACATTGTGTGGCACTTTTGATACTGATATTGGGGTTATATATTTTTTTATGTTCCCCTTTGTGTCTTATGTCCCATTCTTTATATCATTAACTATACACGTGTTCCTTTAAATTTTCCTCTGTTTTGGTTACCACACTGGCACAGTCTGTGCAAGTATATTGGGGGTTAAATTTGCAATTGCTTTTTGTGAACCCGCACACGAGTCAGCTTTGCATGTATCTGAGGCAGGTTTTTTTTGTCCGTCCTCTGACAGGATGGTTTAATTGTATCTTTTAATGAGTGTCCAATCATGGCAGTGTTAACCGTATTTAAATTACATTGTTTTAGTTGTGTACTTAGTCTATGAGTAAGTGCTTTGCAGTGCAAAACTCGTTAGACATATACTAGTGTTCCCATTTGCGTTTTTGTGAATCGCTCCCTCTTTGTTGGGCCACGTCTGATCATTTTTAATTTTGCAATAATGTCTTCATTTTACCAGCCGGATATATGTGGTTTTGCGGTCTTCCCCTAATGCAGGTGGTCTAACACTGCAGAGCGATGAGTGCTCCCGTGCTCCTTTTGTTTGACTGAATAACTAACAGCATACTGAACAAGAGCGAACAGGGTTCAAAAAGATAAAGAACTATAAAGCACAGGAAAGTAAAGTCCTAGTCAGGCAAAACTGCCTCCAGGACTTTCCTGCCAAAACCAGATCATCAACACTGTAGCATTTGGCAAATGTGTGAACAGAGGACCAAGTGGCTGCCTTGCACATAGAACTTAAGGCAGCACACCACATCAAACAAGTGGAGATGCCTCTCCTTGTCAGACTTGGGTTCAGAACAAAATGAAGGCAGAACAATCTCCTGATTGATATGGAACTCAGAGACCACCTTAGGAAGAAATTCCTGGGAGATATGGAGACCAGCTTTATTCTTGTGAAACACCAGGAAAGGTGGCTTGAAGGATAAAGCCTGCAACTCATCCACTCTGCATACAGAGACCAAAGCCAAGAGAAAGGCCATCTTCCCACATCAAAAGACGTAAGGGAATGGTAGCCAAGGACTCAAAAGAAGGGCGCTGCAAAACTCCCAAAAACAGTTTAAGGTCCAGCTGAGTAGTAGGAGCTTTGTAAGAAGGGAAAGCATGAGCAACACTCTGAAAGAAGACCTTGACATCTGGTAAAGTGGCAATGGGTCTCTGTACACAGGCTATCGAATAGAAGACCCAGGAAGCCCAATCTCTGAGGGAAATGGGTCCGACTTGTCCATTTTCAGACCCCACCCGTGATGGGCAAGTGTGGACGCAGTCCTGAACCTGCCGCTGAAGGAGTTCTGTAGACGGGGCTTTCAAGAGCAGTCATCCACGTATGGCGTTACCTGGATACCCCTCTCATGCATAACAGAAATCAATGCACCCAGGATGTGAATGAACACCTGAGGGGCTGTGGTCAGACCAAAGGGGAGAGCTGAAAACTGGAAGTGCTCCTTGTCGTAGGCGAACCTGATGTACCTCCGGCTGTCTGGATGAATAGCAATGCGCAGGTAGGCATCTTGGAGATCCAAGGAAGCCAGAAATTCCCCTGGACGCATTGTCACAATGACAGACTGCAAGGACTCCTGGTGGTAATAAGTCTCGACCACAAAAGATCGAGACCCTTGAGATCCAGAATGGGACGGCAGCTGCCATCCTTCTTGGAGACCATGAATAGGTTGGAATAGAAGGCCAAACCTATTACTGCCTCGGGAACTGGTTCAAGAACTTCCTAGTCCAAGAGGGTCCGGATGGTCCAGTTGAAAAGAAAGCTTTTCCAGTTCCTGAGGAGAGTGAGAATGGAAGAACGTGAAGGGAGGAAGAGACATGAAAGGAATCCTGCACCCTTCGGAAACCACCTGTAAAACCCACGGATCCGCAATGGTGTCTGTCCAGATACTGACAAAGTGGAGCAGATGACGACACGTCAGGAGTACGGCAAGTCATGCCAAAGGAGGTTTAGTGGATTTGGGCTTGGTGGAGGAGCTAGGGGCCTCAGGAACCTCCGGGGGGTCAACCCACTCGTCCTGCCTTGGTAGACACGAAACAGGCTGCCTGTGAAGCTGAGGCTTCTTCTTTGGAATCAAGGGCAACAAGGTGCTCTTGCCTTCAATAGTCTCGCTGATTAGAGTCTTCAACGCTGGGCCAAAAAGGGAAGTACCCAAAAAAGGAAGAGAAACCAAGGATTTCTTGGAAACTGAATCAGAGAACAGATCTTAAGCCAAAGGAAAAGTCTGGAAGCCACAGACAGGGCAGAGGCCTTGGTCTCAAGCCTGATAATGTCAAAGATAGCAACAGTAAAGTAATGCTGAGCTTCAGATATGTTAGCCAAAATTAGTAATAGGTTAGCTGTGGGGGCACCCTGACAGACAGTTTCACTAAGCTGTTCAGTCCATACAGCACTGGCCCTATTTACCCAAGCTCAAGAAAAGGTAGGTCTCAAAGATGCACCTATGGTTGCAAATGTGGCCTTCAGAATGGCCTTGATCCTCCTGTCAGTTAACCTTGAGAGCAGAAGCATACGCCACAGGCAAAGCCATGGATTTGGAAACCCAAGAGATAGGGGCATTAAGCTTAAGGGGGCGAGCCCAATGAGCCAAGGCCACCTCAGAGAAGAGGTACAGCTTGGCAAATCTCTTGGGCAGAGAGATGTTTGTCAGGGGTCTTCCACTCGTCTAGTACAACCTGGCCAAGAGTGGGATTAAGTGGACAGACAGTACAATGCTTCTTGCAACTTTGAAAGGCATCCGATGAACTTGAGGATCCTCAGAAACAGGAGGAATGTTCAAGGTATCCAGGATAGCCTTGATAAGACCCTCAGCAGAGGGCTCATGGTCAGCCTCAAAAGGGTCCCCAAAAAATTGAGAATAAACCCCCTCAGAACATTCACCCTCATCTGAATCCACCAATAGTTCCCCATCAGAGGAATCTGACACATCAGGTATACCCTGAGGTTTAGGTGCAATGGACCTGAATAATGCTGGGGGCTTCCAAGCTTGGAGGACCCCGTGAAGATGCATAGGAAACTGACAGAGTAGATTTAACTCTTGCGCCCAAGGTGGCTCTTGATCATGGCTGGAAGGCCCTGGCGGAGATGCAGGGGCCGCTGCACATGAAGGGCATAAAATTACCTGAGTATTCTCTAGGGAGCCCCGATTGACATGAGGAACAACGAGTAATGGGGGTGACCCCAGTATCCTAAGTCTTAGGTCTAGCCCCAGGTCCCCACAGGTCCGACATCCAAACAGGAGATAAAGTGTCTAAATGTATAAGGAATAAACCTAATACTGTGTCCCTAATTAAAGAATTCACCCCAGAAAGAGCTAAAATACACTTATCTGGCAAGGGAAGTGTTAATCTGCTGAGGAGAGAGGAAGGATCCAAGCCCTGCGTAGGATACTCGTGAGAGGAAAGAAAGAAAATGGTGACTGAACCATCAGCCAATCAGGAAACAGCCCGTGAAATGGCCGTTCATAGGAAATGTAGTTTCCCCTCAAAGTACCCAAAAGCAGTGCCTGAATCCCCCTGAGCCCCCGAAGACACTTAGAATGTGCTCCGGAGTGAAGGACAAGGGCAGACAAGAAGAATGAGATACATCCCAAATGAAACTGTCCCATAGAGATCAATGGAGCATTGTGGCCATGCGGTAAAGCATGCCTTAAAGGAGCAGTATTCAAATAAACACGTTTTAATAAGTGTCCCAAATGTTGAAAAACTCATGCACATAAATAAAAAACACTGCCCCCAAAGGAAATGCGTGGAAAAGTCCACCAAAGCACCTAACATGGCAAGGGAGGGGTTAAATTACCAGAGAACCCAAATTCTCCAAAGACCCCAAGCAGACAGTAAGATAAACCCAAATGAGTGCAGGAGGGGTTGCTCACCTTTTTTTTTTTGCAGTTCTTCTGTCTTCAGATTACCATTGAGAAAAGAGGAAGCCTCAGTGGGCTTCTTCTAAGGAAAATACATAACACCAAGGTTTTCCCCTAGGGCTGGAAGGTCACAAACAGCACCTGTTAACGGAGCATTCCACCATTGGGAAGTCAGTAATGGTAATCCACCCAATGGGAGATTTCTACACCCCATATCTAACAGAAAATAAAAGAAACAAAAAATCAAGCAGAACTTGTCTCCTGCCTGTCTTGTTCAAGGAACAAATCTAACTGGAGGGGATTGGCTGGTGACCAGCTAAGGAGGGAAGGAAGGCTCCATCCTGCAATCTTTCCAGGAATTGTTCCTGCCTACTTAAAGAGGTGAACGCCTTCCCAGAGTTACCTGTAAGTTATATTGGATGACAAGGAAATGGGTATTTCAGCCACAAACCATTTTTTTAAATACAAAACGAATCAAATCACATGACAATGTCATCAACGTTTTGCATAAACATCACTACTATTTACAGCTTTCGCAAGTCCTTTGTATCGGTTACTTTTGGACTTCCTGTTTGACACACACACTTCACTTGTATGTTAAAATGGACAGTTCCTTCCATTTGGGCTTGATAAGTTATGGAATTCTGCTTCACAATAGTTTTTTTTTTCTTTCCATAAAATTTTTATTGAAGCTCTCAGTGGGGTACAGAAAAGGAAAAAACAACATCAGGGAGGGGGTACATGCAAATGGCAATGGACATGCACATAAGCGGCACATCGACAGAGTGTAACATGACCACTTAAGACAAAAAATTAAACTGTTATTATGGTATCACAGTCACAAAGTGCATCAAAAACAACTTGACATATTAAAGAGTGGTAGCGAGAAATGTAGCTGGTGAGGTTTCAGTCAGCAAAGCTGTCTAGAGCATAGAGAAAGGGGGAAAGGAGGGCATGACAGTAATCCTGCCACAAATTCCATGCCTCCATGAACAGGGTAGCAGTCCGACCTCTCGGCAGGGTCACTTTTTCCAAAATCAAGACTGCAGAGAGGCGGGAGATCCACTGTTGGGGGGATGGGGAAACCGAAGACTTCCACAGCACAGGGATACAAAGTTTCGCTGAGTTTAACATGTGAGTAAACCAGAGAACAGCAGGGACACTACACAGAAAAACATGTTCCGCGGTCAGATCGATGTTAGTAGCTAAACAAGTAGAAATATGTCGACACTCCCTGCCAATATGGCTGTATCAGGGGGCACGACCACCAGATATGTTCCAGAGATCCCGCCGCACCTTGACATCTCCAACATAAAGGGGATACTGAGAGGAAAATGTGATGTAGAATTTCTGGGGTGCAATACCAGTGATTTAGCACTTTAAAGTTCATTTCCATAGTTTGTACATTACATGAGCTAAAAGCAACTGAGCGGAGAATCCCCCTCCAACGCTCCGGAGAGAGAGCACATCCCAAAGTCTTTTCCCAGCTCTGCCGAGGATCAGGGGAAGCCTGTAGGGAAAGCAAGCAACGATAGATCATAGATGTGGAACGGTGCTTGGGAGAGTGTTCTAGTAAGAGCTGTTCAAGTGAGGCAAGTGATCGAAGAACCTTCTCCCTACAGCAGGGGGAGATCAAATAAATATGTATCTGACGATACCTACAAAACTCACCAGAAGGTAAGTGCAAGTGTTCCTGAATATCTCCAAAGGGGAGAAGGGTCCCCTGTTTTAAGAGGTACGCAACTAAAAAAAAATACCATCGCAGCACCAGTCATTCATAGCAGAATACGAAAGACCTGGAGGGAAGTCCGGATTACTAATTAAAGACGTCAGGGGAGGCGGTCTGGATGGGAAACAGCAAAGCAGCAGATCCAAAGAGCGAAGAATTGATTGTCGAATAAGATTAGGAGTAGGAAGGAAAGGTCTCACAGAATGTGGGTACCAAGGCAAACAGGACAGGGGTAATGGAGAGGACATATCCGACATAATACGGAGCCAATGTTTGTCCGCGCTGGAGTGAAACCACCATCCCAGTAAAGACAGCTGAGAGGCCGAATAGTAGATCAGAGGCAGAGCAAGACCACCCAGTTGTCTAATACATGCCAGAATGGACATCTTAATCCGCGCAGGCTTAGACTGCCACACAAATTTACCAATCACCCCCTGAACTGACTTCAAAAAGGAGATAGGCAGCCTAATCGGCACTGTATGAAATAGGTACAATAATTTGGGTAAAACGATCATTTTCACTAAGTTGATCCGCCCTAACCAAGAAACAAATAACTTAGACCAACGGCGAAAGTCAGCATGGAGAGACGCAATGAAAGGAAGGTAATTAGTGTATAAATCAGAAGGGTTATGGGTCAGACGTATTCAAGGTACTTCAAACTGTCGGATACAACACGGAAAGGGGAGGAATGTACTAGTTGTCGCCAGCGAAGGGGTGGGATCGATACATTTAAAATTTCTGACTTAGATAAGTTAGGTTTAAAATTGGAAGCCCAACCAAAACGTGCAAGCTCACGTTCTACAGCCGACAGGGAAGTCTCAGGGTTGGAAAGAACAAGAATGAGGTCATCAGCAAACAATGACAATTTGTGTTCCCGAGAGCCAGACTGAACTCCCACAATCAAGGGGTTGTTTCGAATTGCATTGGCCAGCACCTCGATGGTCAACACAAAGATAAGAGGTGAGAGAGGGCATCCCTGACGCGTACAATTTCTAAAGAGTAAGAGTTAGAAAGACCACCATTAATCCGAACACGAGCAGAAGGACACCTATATAGAGCCCGGATATATTCAAGAAATTTGGGGGCAAAACCAATATGGGACAAAACATCAAAAATAAAAGTCCAGGACACACTATCAAATGCTTTTTCAGCATCGATAGATAAAAGCATCATAGGAGTGCTCTGAGAGCAGGCAAGGTCTATAAGTTGGCCTCCCGTCCTGCCACAAACCCAACCTGGTCCGGATCTACGAGTGATGGCAGAAGGGGGGATAATTTGTTTGCCAGAATCGTACACAATAATATTTTTAGAACTAGAACATGTACGGCTGTGAATACAATAACTTACTAACATGTTTATAAATATATCATCCATGTAGCCATTAGTAATAAACAATGTCAATACTTGACATGAACTGAAATCCCGTTGGCGTGCCTTAGGCAGCCACACAGAGGTGAGGATAGTGAATGGGATTGGTCCCAAGCACCTACAGATGAAGTTATAAAGATAGCTACACTCCTGCTTTATTTGTGACTCTAATCACTCAATTTACCATTCAGTTCTCATAGGAGATAGTTAGGGTTTTGGCTCCAGTACTAGCTCATACTTTGTTTTTAATTTCAGCAAAGTAGGCTCGAGATCACGCTACTGAGATTATGTTTTTATAATGAACGCTGCTGTAAATCAACAGAGCAGATCACTTATTTTAAATGCAATGGTATTATTAAAAGTATTAAAATTGCTTCTGACCCATGATATCCATGGCTTTTCATAAGACTGAACGGGTCTACTTGGTGCTTAGGAATGTGGAATGAACATAATTCTGCATTATAGTGGAGCACCTCATTCTGTGTTCATATGGAATACAGGAACCATGGGGTGGTGACCTTCCTTCCTGGATGGCAGAGTACATCACAAAAGTCAGGGTTTTTGGGGAGGAGACTCCCTCCTCCAGCTCAGTTTGACTACAATCTCCCAGAATTCATAGTAACATATTAGATAAGGCTGAAAAAAAGACATGCGTCCATCAAGTCCAGCCCATGCCAAAGACACCCCTGTTGATCGAGAGGAAGGCAAAAAAGCCCTCTGGAGTCATTTTCAATCTAGTCCCAAATGTGCAGGGGGGGGGGAATTATTCCTTCCTGACTCCAATTGGTAGTCAAATAGTTCCCCGGATCAATATTCTATTTGCTTTGAAGCCATCTGTCATAATTGTCAATATTGTTCTGTGCTAGATAGGCATCCATTGCTTTTTTGAATGCAGTTGCATTATCTGCAAGCACAACATCCCGAGGCAAAGAATTCCATAGCCTTACCGCCCTTACTGTAAAGAATCCCTGCCTTTGTTTTAGTCGAAAGCGCCTTTCCTCTAATGGATGACCTCTTGTTCTTAGCTCAGCTCTTTGCATAAATAATTCATTGGATAGTTCTTTGTATTGACCTTGAATGTATTTGTAAATGGTAATCATATCACCCCTTAGACGTCTCTTTTCTAATGTAAACAAACCCAGTTTGGCTAGTCTCTCTTTGTAACACAGATCCTCCAATCCCTTTATCATTTTTGTTGCACGTCTCTGCACCTTTTCCAGTTCAGTAATGTCTTTTTTAGAACAGGCGCCCAAAATTGTACTCCATATTCTAGATGAGGCCTAACCAAGGATTTACACAGAGGTAGGATAATATTAGTATCCCTTGCTTCAACACCTCTTTTTATGCAGGCTAGTACTCTATTTGCTCTTGCAGCAGCTGAGTGACTCTGCACACTGCTGTGAAGTCTATTGTCTATCAGTACTCCTAAATCTTTCTCTAATGAGGATTTCCCAAGTTGTTGACCATTTAGAGTATAGGTAGCAAGTTTGTTCCTACAGCCCAAATGCATAACCTTACATTTATCTACATTAAATGTCATCTGCCACTTTTCGGCCCATTCACTTAGTTTATCTAAATCCTTCCGTAGGGAAAAAACATCCAGCTCAGTATGAAAGCGCTGCGGAATCTGTGTGCGCTATATAAATAAAGGATTATTATTATTATTATGTATTTCCTTACATAGCTTAGCGTCATCAGCAAAGATTGAGCTGCTACTTTCAATTCCCATTTCTAGATCATTAATAATGAAATTAAAGAGCATTGGTCCCAGGACTGAACCCTGCGACACCCCACTTTAGACCAATTTGAAAAAGTTCCATTTACAACAACTCTCTGCCATCTATCATTTAACCAATTCTCAATCCATGTACAGATAACACCGCTCAAACCGAAGCCTTTTAATTTATGCAGTAACCTGTTTTGAGGCACTGTATCAAAGGCTTTTGCAAAATCCAAGCATACTACGTCAACAGCAATTCCTCTGTCCAAATTACTACTTACTCTTTCATAAAATGCAAGTAAATTAGTCTGATATGATCTGTTTTTCATGAAACTATGCTGATTCCTACTAATGATATTGTTTGTCTTCACATAGTTCTGAATACTGTCAGTTAATAACCCTTCTAGTATCTTACCCACTATGGAAGTCAAGCTCACAGGTGTATAACTTCCTGGTTTGGATCTTGCTCCCTTTTTAAACAATGGAACTACATCAGCTTTCCTCCAATCACAGGGCACTATGCCTGATGAAAGTGAATCAATAAATATTAAGTATAATGGTTTTGCTATTACTGACCTAAGGTCCTTAAGTACCCCTTGGGTGTACACCGTCCGGTCCAGGCGCTTTATTCACTATAACCCTTTCCAGCCTCTTTTGGACCTTGTCCTCAGTAAGCCATGTAGATGTTGTAGGAAATTCCGTGGTTTTGTCTGTTTGCCCATAGCTTGTCATTGCTGCTTCCTTTGTATATACTGAAGTAAAGAACGTATTTAGGGTGTCAGCCATAGCTTTATCCTCACTAATCAATTCACCTGTCTCAGTCCTAAGAGGACCAATATCAACCTTAACTTTTTTGTTATTAATATACTTAGAATTGTTTAGGGTTTTTCTTGCTCTCATTTGCAAAGTTTCTCTCATTTTCTATTTTAGCTAGCTTAATTGCAGATTTTATTACATTCTTTATATTTTTTTAAATGATTCATCTGGCCCGTTTGACTTTAAAAGCCTGTTTTTTTTTTTTTATTTCTCATCCCCCTGCTAACCACATTATTAAGCCACATTGGTTTTGCTTTACTTCTCTTGTGCTTATTCCCCAGTGGTATATATTGACGTGTATATTTGCCCAAGAGCATTTTAAATATATTCCATGATTCTTGTGCATTTTTCTCTTTGAAAATTACATCCACCTGGATATCCTTTAACACTTGTTTTAACTTTGTAAAATTAGCCTTTTTGAAATTGAATGTTTTGGTTAAACCCTTGCTATTGGGTTTCTCATAAACTTCAAAGGATACCATATTGTGGTCACTGCTGCCCAAATGTTCCCTTACTTGCACATTGTTTATCATGTCAGAATCGTTTGAGAGCACTAGGTCAAGCAAGGCCTCTTTTCTAGTTGGCTACTCTACTAGCCGGGACATAAAAATAATCATTTATCATACTTAGAAAAATATTTCCCTTTGTTGTGCCGGAAGTCATATTGCTCCAGTCAATTTCAGGATAGTTGAAATCTCCCATTATAATTACACCTTTGCTGACCTAGCAGCCTTTTCCATTTGCAGTAAAAGTTGGGCTTCCTCCAACTCCCCAACATTAGGTGGCTTGTAGCAATTCCCCACCAATATCTTTTTATTATGTGTGCCCCCAGTGTGTATTTCAACCCACAAG
The DNA here is from genome assembly GCA_037306005.1 of Rhinophrynus dorsalis. Lineage (NCBI taxonomy): Eukaryota > Metazoa > Chordata > Amphibia > Anura > Rhinophrynidae > Rhinophrynus > Rhinophrynus dorsalis. The sequence continues at coordinate 111,866,212 of CM074725.1, forward strand.
GCCTCTACCTTTTCATTGGACCCTTCATTTATATCTTCCCTTAAACTAGGTTTTAAGGCCCGCTTTACATATAGGCATACCCCTCCTCCCCTTTTATTAACCCTGTCCCTCCTAAAAAGTGAATAACCTTCTAGATTGACTGCCAAGTCATACGTATCATCTAACCAGGTTTCAGACACTCCAATCAGATCATACTGCTCATGTACTGCAATCATTTCTAGTTCCCCCATCTTACCAGCCAGACTGTGAGCATTTGCATGCATAGATTTTATCATTTCCCCATTCCTAAAGACTTTGTTCTTTGTCAAATGTATTTGTCTTTTATCAGGCTGTAACAATGGCAACTCCCTATTTCAGTGCTTTCCAAACTGTGTGTCGCGACACGTTAGTGTGTCGGCTGCAGTGTGTAGGTGTGTCACAGGCAAAGGTGCCGTTTACACAGTGGTGGACTGTCATTCAACCCAAGCACGAGCTACACTGGGAGCTGAGATAAAACACTACTACTTAATGGTCACATTTACACAGCGTGATATTGCCTCCGTGTGCTGCATACAGCTGGAGCGCCACAAAAGCTTTGTAACAGCTGGAGTGCCTCTGTGTGCTGCAATCCAGCTTTTACAAATCTTTTGCCAGTTCAGCTGTTAAAATCTTTTGAGGTGCCACCTCCTCTATACCTCTGCCCTCTCTTTGGGCTGCCAGGCTGGAGTGTCCTGTCACATGGCTGCTGCTTCTGCTTGTGGTGCCCATGAGACAGGAAAGACGGACAGTACTTCTAAAATCAGATATGCTCTATTTACTAATGCAAGTTGAGAATCTTGCACTTATATGTAGCGCAACATTCTCATGTTGCCCTTTTAAAACCACACGACATGTTTAATGCCTTCCACAGTATGAAAGAAAGGTTTTCATGAGATATGTTGTGTCCCCATACATCATTGTATTACAATTTATGTATTTGTCCGTATCTCTTATAAGGGATTATTAATTTAACCTCTGGTTTGCTAGGAAAACTGAATTACTGTGTCACGAAATGATGCATGTCTAAAAAGTGTGTCACCAACATGAAAAGTTTGGAAAGCTCTGCCCTATTAGATAAACTAGCCCATTCCACCTCTCCACCCCCATACCCGTTCTCTAATCCCATTTCCTCAATTATACTACCTTCTCCAGCCTGTGTTGCAGCTCCCCCCCCCCCTTTCTAGTTTAAAGTCTCCTCCAGCCCTCTAACCATTCTATCGCCCAGCACTGTGGGCCCCCCTTCCACTTAGGTGCAATCCATCACTACTATAAAGATTGCCCCCATGGGAAAAGAGTGCCTAGTGTTCTAGGAACCCAAACCCCTCCTGCTTACACCAAGTCTTTATCCATGCATTTAACTCCCTAATCTCCCGTTGCCTTTCTAATGTAGCGCGTGGCACAGGTAGAATTTCAGAAATTACTACCTTAGAGGTCCTCTGCTTAAAAAGCTTATATCCTAGGTCCCTGAAATCCTTCTTAACGGACCTCCATTTTCCACTGACTTTGTCATTAGTACCAACATGTACCATGACAGCCGGGTCATGCCCAGCCCCTCCCAACAATCTATCAACCCGATCAGCCACATGTCGAACCTGAGCTCCCGGGAGACAGCAAACACTACGAGTGTGGTGATCTTGGTAACAGATTACCCTGTCTGTCTTCCTAATAATAGAATCCCCTACCACCACCATCTGTCTAGGTCTGCCTGAGTCCCGGATCCCATCCGTGCTAGAGGGGCTGTTCACCCGGCTGTTAGAGAAAACAGTCCTCTCCAGCAAAGACACTCCTGTGTCAGCATCCCCAACATCATTACTCAATGTAGCAAATCTGTTAGGATTAGTACACACAGGAGTGTCCTCCCTATTCCTCTGTCCACCCCCCTTGCTATGTCTAACTGTAACCCATCTGGCTACCTGCTCTTTGTGCAGTCTCCACCCCAAGAACTACCTACCACCGCTTCCTGCTGCTCAGTCAGCAGACCCCTCTCAAGATTGGCCGTCTCTCTCAATGTTGCAACCTGCCCCTCCAGATCTCTAATACGAGCTTCCAGAGAGACCACTTGCTCACATCTGTCACAGAGGTATGCACCCTGGAACGGTTGTTCCAGGTGTGCAAAAATATTGCAGTTTGTGCACCGAGTTAAATGGACAATCATGCTACCACTCATGTGCCAGTTACCACAAGATAAAAAGGCAGGCAAAAAAATAGCTGCACAATAAGATTGATAAATGTGTTCCACTGTGTAATCCCCCTGTATTTGAATTCCCCTGTTTTAAATTCCCGCACTTATTTGAATTCCCCTGTTTTAAATTCCCACACTTCTGCACTTACACACTGATTCACACGTTCAAGTATTCACTATGTATCTGCTATTTAAGCCAGGAATCCACCAATTACAAACACAGCAATTAGTCACTCCCACCACACCAGACTTCAATTATTTGCTTGTCTCACAGCAAAGAGAGGGAAAACAAAACCCAAGAGATTAGTTTTTTTTGTTTTTGTTTTTTTAAATTCGTACTTTATTGAAGTTTTCACAAGTACAGCAGAAATAGGAAACAAAACAGTGAACAAACGTTCATCAAATAACAATACCATAACGAAAGCGCACCCTGGTTGCCCATAGACTGCACCTGCTCATAGTATAGAGTCCACTTAGGCTAACAAGATGCCACCCTGAATAATAGGCCAAAATTACAAGTAAGTAATTTGAAAAGAATTGAGGAGCGGAAGAACTGGAGAGAGAAAAGGGAAAAGAATAGATAAGATGCACAGTGAGAGAGAAAAAAGGGGGAAGGGATGAAGCGACTCCTACTAGCTGATACTCTCCGGCCCACAACGGGAAGGGTCAACATAGGAGAAGATCTCGATAGAAGTCAGGGGGGAGAACATTATCCACCCAAGGTGCCCAGACGCGCAAATAAGAAGATGAGGAATTACGCGAATAAGCAGTCAATTTTTCCATCTTCAACAGGTGCCAAAACTTGCCATCCAGCTTCGTTAGATCCGGAGGTACCGACTTCCAATGATAAGCCAGATGGCAACGAACCACCGCGCAAATCCTGAAAACCAATTGATTGTCTGGGGCTGACAGCACCCGAGCTCTGTAGGGTCTATTCAGAAGACATGTCCACGGGTTAGGTACCAAAGTGGTACCCAGGGCCAAGCTCAGACAACTAAATGCATAGGACCACAAGGGTTTCACAGATGGACAATCCCACCACATATGTAAATATGTGCCTCGAGAGCCACACCCCCTAAAGCATAGGTCAGATGATGTTGGGAAAATGTGTGCAAGTCGGGTGGGGCAAAGGTACCAGCGACAATACTTTAAAGCTATTTTCCCTGATTTGAGTACAAGGAGTCAATTTGGAGGTGTTGTCCGTGATTACCGACCATTCTTCCTCACTTAAATTTTCCCCTGTCTAGCTCCCACGAGGTACGGTAGGACAGAGGTTGGGGAAACGAGACAGATAAGAGATGGGAGTAAGTCTTAGAGCGGGTCCCTTTACACCGGGGAAGGGAGTTGCATAAGACCTCAAAGAAAGTGCGCTTCAGAGAGGTGGTGTTATTCAAATATGATCGCACAAAATGACGGACTTGATGGAAGCAAAAAAATTCCCCAAGAGGTGCGGAATGATTCCCAGGTCATCAGTGTAGAGGACTGTAACAAGTCCTGTACTCAAAGAATGTTCGAATCGATCCACCAAGAGAAAGAACCTAAGGAAAAGCCCGGAGGAAAATCAGGGTGGCAAAGAAAGGATTGTAGCAAAGAAATCGGTCCTACAAGGGCATCTCTGAGGTTGTGTTGACGCCATAGAGATTGCGTATGAGCCAAGGTCGGACTAAGAAATCGTCCTCCTGGGGGCTGTTGGGATGACCACATTACTAGAGGGGCAGGTAGGGGGCGAATCGCACCACACTCCAAAGTAACCCAGCAGGGAGGATCAAAAACATTATGCATTTGAACAATCTTAGCGTATTGAGCCGCTCTATAATAATGCCATAAATTAGGCAATGCAAGACCCCCATCATGGCGAGATCTATAAAGAGTCGATATCCAAATACGAGGACGTTTTGAGGCCCACACAAACCGAGAAATATCCCGTTGCAAAGAAGCCAAATTGGTTCTAGGAACCGGAATTGCTAAAGAACGAAAAATATAAAAGTCGAGGAAGAAGGTTCATCTTGACCGCACTAACTCGTCCGAACCAAGAAATGTGGTAGGAGTCCCACATCTTCAAATCTAGTTGAAGAGTTCGAAAGAGGGGTCGATAATTGTTCGCATAGACAGACGACAGGGACTTCGTGACACAGATGCCCAGAACAGTGATCGAGGTGGGATTCCATTTGAAGTCGAAGTTTAGGGATAAAAGTTTTTCCGTTTCTGGAGATAAAGAAATATTGAGCGCCTCGCACTTGGAATTATTGATGCGAAAACCGGAGAAGGAAGAAAAGGTCGCAAGTAAGGAATATAAATTCGGAAGAGAGATCAAAGGGGAAGTAAGAGTCAACAAAACATCATCAGCAAAAAGGCTCAATTTATACGATTAATCATTGACCGATATCCCAGATGCATCCAAATGTTGGTGGATCACACAAGCTAGAGGTTCGATACAAAGAGCAAAAAGCAAAGGGTAGAGAGGGCAACCCTGACGAGTCCCACTGAGGACCGGAAAAGTGGGAGAAAGTGCTCCAGAAACAGATACCTTCGCGCTAGGTGCTGATTATAAGAATTGAATACCAGTAAGTATGGATCCTCGGAAACCATACGCCTTCAACGCCTCCCACATATAACGCCAATCCACCCGATCGAAAGCTTTCTCAGCATCTAGAGAAAGCAACATGAGGGGTGTCGAGCTAGAGTGACCGGCCTGAATTAAGTTCAACAGTCGTCTAGTGTTGTCGGGAGCTTCCCTACCCGGAATAAAGCCCACCTGGTCTGCATGAACTAAAGAGCCAATCACCTGTGCCACCCTCAAGGCCAAGATTTTCGCATAAAGTTTGATGTCCACATTAATAAGTGAGATTGGCCGGTAACTAGCACAAGAAGTAGGATCCTTACCCTCCTTTGGTATAACCACTATTCTGGCTTCCAACATTTCAGGCGGAGGGGCAGAACCCCCCAAAAAATTTTTTAAAAAGAGTAGTGAGATGAGGGAGAAGAACATGCGAAAAAGATTTGTAATAAGAGGCCGAAAAAACCGCCAGGTCCGGGAGCCTTTTTGGACTTCATGGATTTAAGAGCAGCTGTAATCTCTTCACTCGATATATCAGAGTTCAGAGCAAAGAGAGCATCGTCGGAAAGGCAAGGAACGTGACAATTGTCCAGAAACTTGGTCAACGACGTGCGTAAGGTTGGATGGCCCTGAACTTTACACCCATCATACAATTTTTCGTAAAAGGAAGCAAAGGCAGAAGCAATCTGCGAAGACCGATACATTAGAGATCCATTGCTCGAACGAACGGCTCTCACCGATCTGCTAACTAATTGAGCGCGCAATTTAGCTGCCAGCATTGCGTCAGGTTTATTTGCCTTCTCAAAGAACTTCTGTTCCGTCCACTGAAGTGCCCTAAGAACTTCCCTAGACAACAAGAGGTTCAGTTCCCCTCGTAAACGGGTAACCTCACAAAGATTAGCGGCGGTAGGATCCTGTTTTTGGGTCAATTCAGCTTCATGCAACAGATCCGACAAACGAAGCTGCTCCGAGGACCTCTGTTTTTTCATATGGGATGCTACACTGATCAGTTTGCCCCGGATAACGGCTTTATGTGCCGTCTACAGCAGAGCTGGAGATATCTCCTCAAGACTATTCAGGTCAAAGTATTCCACCAAGGCCTGAGATATGTCCTTACTAACAGCTGAATCGAGTAAAAGGGTATCATTAAAACGCCAAGAGGAAGGGGAAAGAGAGCTCAGCGGATTGAGAAAGACATTCCACGATGGCGTGATCGGACCAGGTAAGATCATGTATTCGAGATGAATCTAAGTCGCCCAACAGAGGTTTAGTCACAAAAATATAATCTATCCGAGAATAAAGAGAGTGAGGAAGAGAATAAAAAGTATAGTCCCGCGTGGAAGGATGCAGCAAACGCCAACAGTCGAAAAGGGCATGCGATTGGGTCAAGTGAGCAAGCAGTTTCGACTTGTGAGGAAGAGGGGAGCCTGGGGGGGGGGGGGGGGGGTTTGACCTGTCCAAGATAGGATCAAGGACAGCATTGAAATTGCCGCCGAGCAAAAGTGGATATGTCGGATAACGATCTAACAGAGCATAAACCCTCAAAAAGAACTCCGGATCGGGGTCCATAGGAGCATACACATTAAGCAAAGAAATGGGAGAGCCCTGTATGGAACCATGTAAGAAAAGAAATCGACCCTGAGCATCGCAAACTGCAGCTTCCAAATGAAAACCTAGCGAATTACGAAAAAGGATAGAAACCCCATTTCGCTTACCACGTCCAGAGGAGTAGAAGTGTGAACGATACACCTCTGATCCCAATACCTGGGCTCCGCCCCCGACTTGAAGTGGGTCTCCTGTAAGAAGAGAATGTCAGCATGCAAAGACACATAATTCCGCATAGCCTTGCGTCTTTTTTGAGGGGCATTTAGGCCCTTCACATTGTGGGAAAGGACCGTCCAGTGAGCAGGGCCAAATGAAGAGGAGGCCATTGCTTAAAGGAGGGGAAAGAAAGAAAAAAGAAAAAAAAAAGAAAAAAAAAAAAAAAAAAAAAAGGGGGGGGGAGGAAGAGTAGCAAAGCAGTGAATGAGAAGGAAAAAGAAGAAAGGAGAGAAAAGAGACAAAGGGGGAAGGAGGGGAAAGAAAATAAACAAAGAGATAGGAAAAAAGAGCAAAAGAAAGAAAGAGAAAAGCGAAACCCGGTCTCAATGAGGAAGTATAGAAAAGAGACTGGGGAAGGAGATCTCTATGAGCAGGAGACACCACAAGGTGTCAAAGCGACCGTCCCAAGCCAGAACAAGGGAGGTGGCCTACAGACAAGGGAACCGTTTGATGACACCAGAAGAATCGCCAAGGTAAGCAGTAAAGTGAACCCCATCAGCCCAAGTGGAACTCATGATCCAACAATACCCGGACACTCAATTCCCCAAATTACTACAGGGCCGAACTGGCCACCAAACATAATTTCAGCAGTGCCCAACCAGACATCCCACCCCCAAGAAGCCCCAGGGCCCCACCCATCATATCATTGTATAAACTTCACCATAAGAGGGAGGACCACCAGAAAGACCCCCCCCCCCGGCGGGCCCAACCCAGGCCCCAGGCCCGACCCGCCGGAAGGAGAGACCCCCAGAAGCCCACCCCCAAACACAAAACCCCAAGCCCAGAGTTCGCAGGCCAGCGACCCAAACTTCACAAGCATCCCCACACCTACGACCAGGCGTCAGGAAGCCTCCTCCTGCAAGAGTCTCAAAAGTAGAGACCCCCCCGACCAGCCGGGCGCAGGCCCCAACAACCCGCGCCCGACCCGCCGGGGACGGCCCCCCCCCCCCCCGAGGGCAGCCCCCAAATATACATCATCCCAGCAAAAGTACGCAGGAGGGGCCCCTCTACATAAAAACCCAAAGTTTCCCATGGGAGTCAGTCCCCACAGCCCATTTATATAACACAATATCACAACTGTGACCCTCTGTGGGCCAGGGCATCCACCCCGGACCACAGCAAGGTCGTATTTAGTGGCATACATACAAAGGGGTATCTAAAACATACACAAGCAATTATGGGATACAACAAAATAATAAAAGGTGTAGAACAACAAAGAATATAGGTAACAAACTGAGAAATGTCCGGGGTGCTCCATCCAACCATCTGCCGCGTCACGGCTCTCAGTGGGTGCCATATCACACCTCTGCGTCCCCAAAGGGGATGCACTGACCATCTGGCGCTCGCCCTGTCAGGGAAGAAGACCTCAGGGTGAAGCAGTGGTAGGTTCCGCTGTAGCACTACCCCCCGGAGCTGGGGGAGTAAAGTCCTCATAGAGAGCCCGGACATCAGAGGTCATGGATAAACCGAGTCTTTGCAAAAAGTCTTTACAGTCCGCCGGGTCCTGCAAGGTAGCAGAAACACAGTTTCGGGTTGCTTGAAGATAAAATGGGAAACCCCACTGGTACGGTAAACTGTGAGAACGCAGTAAGGTAGTCAGCGGACGTAGGGTACGTCTCTTCTGCAAGGTAGACTGAGCTAAATCCGAATAAAAGTGTGGCGTGGCACCATCCAATTCCGGGGTAGACTTCCTGGCCACAGACATGACCGCTTCCTTGGTTCTGTAGTAGGTAAACTTCACAATCACATCCCGGGGGGGATCCTTAGCTGGCGGCTTAGGCCACAGTGCACGGTGGGCCCGGTCCAAAGCCAGCATCGGTGTGGGCAAATCTGGAAGCAACAGCCGGAAATAGCGTTGTTAAAAAGTCCTGTAGGTCTGGCAAGGATTCTGGAACATTCCGGATACGAAGATTAGATCTCCTGGATCTATTGTCTAAGTCTTCCACTGCTTCCTGCAGTCGGTTGTTGCGAGACCAGAGATGTGCCAACTCTTCATGTAAGGCCGCGTAAGTATCTTCCGCAGCCGCCATCTTGGACTCTAGGCTAGTAGTCCTGGAAGCCAAGCGTTGTAAGTCTGAGTGTAGAAGTTGAATTCTACATTCCAGCTCGTCAGATAGATCCTTTTTAACAAGAGATTATTTTTTTAACCTCTCCCTTACCACACTACACCACACACAATATACTTATTCTATTTTTCCAGCAAGTATCCAAACTCAGTCTTTCAGGGCACAAGTCACTGATTAACAAAACAGCCACAAGTTAAGAAAATAAGCAGACCTCCCAGAACTAAGACCTTAAAAGGACTTCTCTGCCCAGGAAAACACCACAAGATTATTCTCCATGTCGTCATACCAGAGTTCCCTAGGACTATTCAGGATCTGAATAACCCAAAAAACAAGTGTCAACTGAATTAGCACAAAACACCAAACAAGAACCAACTGGGCTCAGAAAACTACTGAGCAATGACTGGCAGTAGAAGAAAAAAGAAAAGATCCTTAAACAGACAAAAAACTGCCCGATAGACTTTCTGGTCAAAGCTGGCCTCAGCCAAGACATTGACACAGTAGTGTTTGGTGAAAGAATGCAAGGAGGACAAAGTCGTAGTCTTGCAAAGCTGTTCAGCCAAGGCCAGATTTTTGTAGGCCCAGGATGCACCTAGAGATCTGGTGGAATGCGCTGCGATCTTCAAGGGAACAGGTTTCTTCCTAATCTCATATGCTTAGCGCACAGTAGCCTTGATCAAAGAGGCAATGGTGAAACTGAAAGTGGCTAGAGCCGCTCTGGGACAGTCAGGGATGACAGTCTGCCTTAAACTCTTCGTACAGCGCACCATATCAAACAGATGGAGATCTCGCTCCTGATCAGACACAGGGTCAGTACGGAAGGAAGGCACAACCACCTCCTAATTGATGTGAAATTCACACTACCAAATGAAGGAATTTCTGAGAGGTATGAAAGTACAGCTTTATCCCTGTGAAATACCAGAAAGGGAGGATTGCAAGACAAAGCTTGAAACTCAGCTACCCTCCTTATAAATACAACTGCCAATATAAAAGCAATCTTGAGTTTTAACTGCTGCAAGGAGATGGATGCTAAAGGCTGAAAGGGAGGCCTCTGCAGAACACCCAGGACCAGACTGAGATCCCATGGAGGTGAGGGATATCTGGGGAAAAAAAAATAAAAAAGCAAAATAAAAAAGCAAGGCATGAGCCACCCCTTGTAGAAAAACCTTGATATCTGGGATGTCAAATTCACCTCCACTGGTGAAAAATGGACTAGACCCTATGGTATTGCCTTGGTAGAGATGGGCTTCCATGCCTGAATCATGGTGGATATGATGTAAGAGAAATCCTTCCACTTCAGGATAGTGGCTTCATGAGCGGTCTCGTCACATCCTCATACCACAGAGGACCCTGGAGTAACAGATCCGGTCTGGGAGGCAGCCGAAGTGGATCCTGAATGGACAGTCACCCAGTCGGCACACCAAGTCCTCGTCCAGAATGGAGCTATCAGAATGACCTGAGCCCCCATCCATTCTGATCTTCTGGACCACTCAGGTGAGGAGAGGAATCTGGGGAAACACAGGAGATAGACGGAAGCTCCATGGGATGGACATTGCATCCATTGCAAAACCTTCCTGTTCACCATCAGGTCTATAGCAGGAAACCTATCACTGTTGAGCTATCAGTTAAAACTCTTATGGATTGAATCCCCAGTTTCCAGGATCTATGTGTTTTGACTTAGGTAATCAGAAAGTACATTTTCTACTACTGGAAAGTGAATGGCTGAGATTGCTGGAAATGTGCTTCCGCCCAGCTGAGGAGACCCTTTATTTGTATTCAAGATATTTTGCTGCAGGTTTTCCATTGGCAATTGATATCAGTCACTGCCGTGGTTTGACTGCTCTCACTGGAATCCCTGTGAGAACCTGGGACCAATGAAGAGCCAGGATAATGGCCTGAGCTCCAGAATGTAAATGGACAGCAGACTTGTACCTTGTTCACCTTCCCTGGACACCTAGGTGTCCCAGAACTGCACCTCAGCTCCTCAGGCTGGCATCAGTTGTGACCAGAGCCCAGTCTGATATCACAAGGTCTCCTCCTCTCCAGGTTTGGCTGATGGAGCCATCACTGGAGGTCCTCCCTGGTGTCTGCAGAATCATACAATGTAGAGTCTATAGATTCCTGGACCAAGATCTGAGGATGTCCCTCCAAAGTTCCTGCATGTGGGCATGAGTGTAAGGAACAACCTCTAGAGCAGAGACCAAAAGACCCATGACACATGTAGTCCTTGATATTGGCCCGAGGACCATTCCAGTGATCAAGACACATCCTGAAGCAGAATCTGAACCTTCTACAACATGAGAAAAACTGGCCTGATAGGTGTCAAACTTCTTGCCCAGGAACATCAGCACATGGGATGGAGAAGTGAGAATCCAGTCATAGGTACTCCACAAGACACATTGCTGTGAGTGCAGAGATTCCATCTTCAAAGGAGTCATAACCACGTACCAGTTGAGACCATTCAGGCCCAGAATATTGTGGCAGTGGTCATCCTTTTTGGGAAACACAAAAAAGGTTTAAAGAGAAACCTGAAGAGCACTCTGGGACTGGCACCAGTACTTGTTTTCCCAGTAGATTGTATATGGCCTTTTGGAACAGCTTTGCTCTGCCTGGGTTACTTGGAATCTTTGAGGAGAAGCAGCAATTTGGAGGAAGGGATTTGAAATCTATATGCAACCCAATGGGGTTATGGAGTACGGAGGATGCCTAGATGTCTCAAGAAAGGCAGAGACAGCCCCCTACAAGGCATCAATTGACCAGGATTCCAAACATCATGGTGGAGGTTGGTTTATCAGACTTATTGTTGCAGTGGATTGCTTGGGAGGCCAGGTTTATTTAGGCTGTGCAGCAGGGTGCGAAAATTATGCACCTAAGCTGGAAAAGAAAGCTTGATGGAAAGTTGAGGCAACAAGGTGCTCTTACCACCCATCGCATCACCAATGATCTGTTTCAGGTTTGGACCAAAAAGAGCCTTGTCCTTAAAAGGCAAGGATACTTCTGCGTCTTGAAGGATTGGTTTGCTGACTAAATCTTAAGCCACAGGGTGCAATGCACAATAACTGAAAAAGAAATGTACTTAGAGGAGAATCTGGAATGCATCAAAAAAGGCCTAAGTGATATAGGTATCTGCTTCTGTGATATTTGCTAACAAAAAAAAGAATTCATCTTTAGCATCAGCAGCACGCACAGCATCTGACATTTCACCCAAAAAGCTACAGCCATGTTGACCCAGGGAGAGGTGAAAATTGACCTCAGTTCTGCACCCAGTAGAAAACGTTGGCCTTGAGTAGGGATGTAGGTGAAAAGTCGAGCACTCTGTCTCAAAGTTAAAATAGTGTTTATTTAATTGCCATTAAAAATATTCCTACTTCGGCATCTAGCCCAACGTTTCAGTCCTCCATGGGTCTTTCTTCAGGGACTACAACCTTACAGACTGCCTTACTTGTCTCTCATTTTATAGCGTCATCTTGAACTTGGCACCTGAATAGCGCTTGTTGGTCGTCATAGTGACCACTAACGCTAAACCCGCCATGTTCAAGGATTGTAATATCTCAATGTATATTAACTGCCAAATATTCACATACAATTAAAAATGTTCTATCTCAAATTAAAATCTAATCTTTTCTAATGCATCTTAATTAGTTTCACTACTTCAGCTAGATGGGGGGTGACAGAGAAGGGTGGCTATCCAGACGTGAAATGTTCTGTATTTATACGCTACGATCTCTGTCACCCAATGGGCTCAATGAACATTTCAGTCCGATTAATTATATCTAATTAAGATGTATTAGAAAAGATTAGATTTTAACTTGAGATAGAAAATGTTTAATTGTAAGTGAATATTCGGCAGTTAATATACATTGAGATATTACAATCCTTGAACATGGCGGGTTTAGCGTTAGTGGTCCCTCTGACGACCAACAAGCGCTATTCAGGTGCCAAATTCAAGATGACGCTATAAAATGAGAGACAAGTAAGGCAGTCTGTAAGGTTGTAGTCCCTGAAGAAAGTCCCATAGAGGACTGAAATGTTGGGCTAGATGCCGAAGTAGGAATATTTTCAATGGCAATTAAATAAATACGATTTTAACTTTGAGATGGAGTTCTCGACTTCTTTCAACTACAAGTTTATATAATTTAAGTTTGGAGCACCGGAGATTAATTAGTGTGTACAGTGACACTTTGAAATTTCTTGGCCTTGAGTAGGGAGTCAAGCCTCTGGTCAGCCTGGTCCTTAAGACCATGCGGAATCCTCCTGGGAAAGGGTGCTATTCTTTGCCAAACATGAGATTGGGAGGGTCAATAGCAGATGTTTACTTTTGAAATGGCGCACTTAAAATGTTGTGTCGTAAAGTGTCACATTTGTTTGGCCGCATCATTACGAATGGCGCATTAAGAATGTCACGTCAAAGTGTCGCAAATTCTACATGTTGCGTCATTCAGAATGGCGCATTCACCATGTTGCGCGTTAAAGAGTTGCATAAGGACGCAATATGGGTGCATTAAGGACGCATTAAGGACCCTAAAACTAAAACCAACCTAAAGCCAACCGTAAACACACCTAAACCAACTGGAAACCTAACCAACACACACCAAAACCAATCCTAAACACAGGTCTAAACATACCAAAACCAACCCTAAACCTAACCAAAACCAACCGTAAACACACTAAAACTAACCCAAAACCATCCGTAAACACACGTCCTTAAGTTGTGTCCTTAACGAACCCATATTGCGTCCTTAACGCATCATTATTGCTCCCTTAAGTTGCGTCCTTATTGAGCCCTTAAGTTGCGTCCTTATTGAGCCCTTAAGTTAAGCCCTGCTGCGACATGTTAACTCGCGATATGGCGAATGTGCCATTCGGAATGAAGAGACATGTAGAATTTGCGACACTAAGACGCAATGTGCTAAATGTGCCATTTGGAATGACGCGCCCAAAGACATACAACACTTTAAGTGCGCCATTTCAAAAGCATACCAATGGCAGAGGAAGAAACCCACTGCACCAGAGCCTCAGCAGTAAAAGGTTATAGCTTAGCAAAGAGTTTAAGGAAAGTCTTGTCAGAAATTTAACACTCATCCATAAGAATTTAGAAAGTTATTAGGTGGAAATACTGGTTAACTCTACGCCTCCAAAAAACGTCAGGAGAGGGAGAGTTCCCATCAGTGGGATCAAATACCTGAAGGGTCTCCAACAAGGTGTTGATGAGCCCCTTTGTCGAGGGAGCAGATCAGCCACACAGGAATGTACGTATTCTTCCTATTCTTACAGAACCTCATATTCATCCTCTGAGGCCAATTCTTCCTCAGAAGATACCCCAAAATCTGAGTATGTGAATGTAGGTTTCCAAGAATGTAGAACCCCCTGAACGGAGGAAACAAAGCAATAAAAAAAAAAAATCCACACATCGCGAGGGTGCTAATATCAAAGTCAGTGCCACCAATAATTGAACATATACTCAGATAAACCAGTGAAGAAATTCCCATTCACCGGCAACAAGGGGACTTAAGCTCAGCCCTGATCAAGTATCCAATGCCAATGTGATTATATTGTCTATATCCTGAAGAAAAGCTTGATATAACCTATTACAGCATTTGACAATTCATTCATCCCAAACATGTTTTTAGAAACGTATGTTCTCACTAGTATTCTGTATTTTAACAATGGGTGAATGGGAATTTCTTCACCGGCTGATTCTGTATGTGAGTATAATGTCAATTATTGGTGGCACTGGCATTTTGATACTAGCTCCCTCCCCACATTTTTTCTGTTTTGTTGCCTAGTCATTTCTCTTTTTTTTTTTTTTTTTGGAGGGGGGGGGGGCATCGGTCTAATTTGGAAGTGGCTTCTTATCGTTACTACATTGAGATCTGTGTGAAAGGCAGGCTTAATATCCTCAACTTGCTTATGTGCTACATCCACATGGTGCCATTGTGACTATATCGTGTGAAGATTATTGTATTTTGCATTTTTATTATCCAAACGATATTACTCTATAAGGCGCCCTATCTTTTTTCTTTTGCGAACTGAGGAAAGGATTTATACCACTGACAAGTGTAATGTCTTAACAAATGCGGACTCTTGTTCAGTGTTAGGTGAGCTAGTGGTGTAGTAGGGGGCCACAGCACATGAAGAGAATAGAGATCCTGAATATTACCTTGGTATCTCTGTAAGGCATGTGAAACAGTAAGTGATGGGGGAGGGAATATACCCAGAATATTTTGCCTTGAATTTGCCCATATGCCTCTTAGTGTCTAACACGTTTCTGAGAAAAGTGTCCAGAACCTAGAAAAAAACGAGATTAATGTCCCCAGAAAAGTAAGGGTATTCCTAAATAACTGGAAATGCATTTAAATGGTATGTGAATAGTTAATCTGGAGAATGTGTGCAAGGAAAGTCAGCCTCTGCTTAGCACAAGAGAAGATGGCCACCAGAAAAGTGACAACCAATAGGAAGAAAGCCCAGGATGCTGGAATTTTGGCTACTGTAGGCTCATCTGTTGCTTGTTACCTAGCAATGCCTACAACTCCAGCCACAGGCCACAGTGTGCTCCCTAGATTCTCACTGGGTAATAGAGTTCTCTCTGACTGCTGTAGCCCAAACGGTTGCAGAAGTATGTCCCAAGCCCCTCCAGAGAACACCAGAGGGAGAAAAAAAAAATAAGATCAAAGTAGCCGAGGAGCAGAAACAAGTCCCCCCTCCCCCCAAAGAAAAAAACACGCAGATAGGCAGAACAGCAGAGAAAGGGTTAATTCAGCAGATTAACTAAAATACTCCAAGTAAAACCTCAAAAACAGCGCAAACATAAAAAACATAAAAAGAATCTAAGTGTAGTAGTCTTTAATAAAATATCTCAAAGTATAAAAGAAATGCACTTACAATAGCCCTACTTGGGCTTTATGCGTTGTATAAAGGTCCTTATCCTTGTAGTCCCAAACCGTGTTCTCAGTAGCTCCTTAGTGCTTCTGTGTCTTTAAGAACTCCTTCTTTGGTGTTCCAGTACAGGATTCGCCTGTTGGCTATAGCGCAAAGATTTGCACATAAATCTCTTCTTTCAGCATATTAGTCCATCCACACAGTCGGCGTGGAAGAGAGGACCGGAACGGTCACTTCGTAGTTGGCTAAGCCCGCCCGAAAACTCGTGGCGGCTGCAGCATCCAAATTTGCCGACACTAAGGATGGAGAAACAGGGGCGGAGCAACGAGTCTCTGTAGGGACGTGGGAGGGACCTGGTAATAGCAAATAGAGTGTAGGTATGATGCGCCCAAACGTTTTCGCAGGCATACAGTCTGCTTCTTCACGGGGCAAGGGAACCATCGGATTCGCAATAAGGGATATATATAATGTATTCTGCTCTCTAATTGGTCATAAAGCGAACAACACAATACATCCTAAGCCATAAGAAGAACAACTAAGACAACACCATATAATGTTCTGAATACACATAAAACATTAAAAACATATTCAATACAATTAACTGTTATGTGTTTTCCTAATATTTAAATAACACCAATGAATGGAACACATTGTGTGTATAAAACTACCAGAACAATTGAGTGAATAAAAGTGTGGAGTGTAATGATTGGATGAAAGTTGATAAATCTAATTGGTTTGAGTGATAATTATGACTTAAATCAAACAATAGAACGTGAATGGAATGTAATTGTGATACTAATAGTGTATGAGAAAGAAGTAAGGTGAATTAACTTGTGATGAATGTATGGGGGGAACGGAAGGTATAACTAAAATCAAGTGCTAAGTGATTAATGTGTGTGATGTGTGAAGAGTGTGTAATACAAATAAGATGTGAATGTTTACAGTGAAAATTGAGTGAAAAATAAATACTTTTATTCTTAAAAATAATGTGTTTGTCTCTAATGTTGTATGGAAGGGTAACCGTTGCATTAAAAGGTGTTACTTATCACAAGGTGTTACTTATCACAACAGTTACCCTTCCATACAACATTAGAGACAAACACATTATTTTTAAGAATAAAAGTATTTATTTTTCACTCAATTTTCACTGTAAACATTCACATCTTATTTGTATTACACACTCTTCACACATCACACACATTAATCACTTAGCACTTGATTTTAGTTATACCTTCCGTTCCCCCCATACATTCATCACAAGTTAATTCACCTTACTTCTTTCTCATACACTATTAGTATCACAATTACATTCCATTCACGTTCTATTGTTTAAGTCATAATTATCACTCAAACCAATTAGATTTATCAACTTTCATCCAATCATTACACTCCACACTTTTATTCACTCAATTGTTCTGGTAGTTTTATACACACAATGTGTTCCATTCATTGGTGTTATTTAAATATTAGGAAAACACATAACAGTTAATTGTATTGAATAGGTTTTTAATGTTTTATGTGTATTCAGAACATTATATGGTGTTGTCTTAGTTGTTCTTCTTATGGCTTAGGATGTATTGTGTTATTCGCTCTATGACCAATTAGAGAGCAGAATACATTATATATATCCCTTATTGCGAATCCAATGGTTCCCTTGCCCCGTGAAGAAGCAGACTGTATGCCTGAGAAAACGTTTGGGCGCATCATACCTACACTCTATTCGCTATTACCAGGTCCCTCCCACGTCCCTACAGAGACTCGTTGCTCCGCCCCTGTTTCTCCATCCTTAGTGTCGGCAAATTTGGATGCTGCAGCCGCCACGAGTTTTCGGGCGGGCTTAGACAACTACGAAGTGACCGTTCCGGTCCTCTCTTCCACGCCGACTGTGTGGATGGACTAATATGCCGAAAGAAGAGATTTATGTGCAAATCTTTGCGCTATAGCCAACAGGCGAATCCTGTACTGGAACACCAAAGAAGGAGTTCTTAAAGACACAGAAGCACTAAGGAGCTACTGAGAACACGGTTTGGGACTACAAGGATAAGGACCTTTATACAACGCATAAAGCCCAAGTAGGGCTATTGTAAGTGCATTTCTTTTATACTTTATGAGATATTTTATTAAAGACTACTACACTTAGATTCTTTTTATGTTTTTTATGTTTGCGCTGTTTTTGAGGTTTTACTTGGAGTGATTCATTACAACGGTGGACAAGGCCACCAACTGTATCTCATCCTGCTGCAAACATCGTTGAATCTTCAGAATACATCCATTTCTTGTCATTCATCATTCATCCATCATCATTTACCATTATATGTGTTTGAACTAAAGGACCATTAAGTTCATCCATTCCATTCATTTGTATGTATTTTCTATATTCATTCCATCTATTTTTTCCTCAAATCACAGGGTTTCATTTATTATTCTCTTTGTGTTCTTATGCTATTGGGTAGTGAGCGCCATTCAGTTTAGAATTTTCTTTAGTTCAGATTAACTAAAATAGCCATCCATTCTCCCAAACCCTCTAGTGAATTGAAAGAGACCCATAAAGAGTGCCAGAGGGAAAGGCAACTCAGTTTGGGACAGATAGTGAGACAAGGCAGTAGTCTGTCTTCAAGTTACCACCATAGGAGAGGGCAGAATCTCAAATGACTCGGCCATGACTGAAGACTTTTCGTATAGCCACCCTCCTCAGGGCAAGATAGGTCCACAGAAGCTGTGAACTGGGCAGTCCAACTCCAGGAAAGCCCAGTGATAATCCGCCTAATGGTGGACTGTATATCTACTGAAGAAAATAAAACCTAGCAAAAACTAAGAGCATAGTCACTGCACTCCAGATGCTTCCCAAGAAACATGAATTCTGGGACACTGAGCTGGAGGAGGAGGGAATCTCTACTCCAAAGATCCTGTCTCTTGTGAGGTGTCCTCCCCTCCAGGAGAGGCTCAACCCCATAAGTACCTGTGTTCCATATCGGATGTAAGAAAAAATTACATTACATATCTTGCCATCTTTATGTATCTATGTATAGTAGAAGTAGGAGAGCCACTCCTGGAGATCAATAGCTGGGGTGGGGGTGATCTCTTTTTATACATTGTAGGCACCCCAAGCTGGAATTACCGGTTTACACGGTAGCTGGTTAAAGGCAGTACATTATATGGGCTAAGCAGATTGTGTCCATGTATGGCCTTGGATCACTAAGTGTTAACTCCTTAACGACCCATGGTGTGCCAGGACCGTCATGGGTGCACTTCCCATAAGGACCCATGACGGTCCTGGCACGTCATGGGTTAAATGACAGCAGCGCACCTCCGTGCACACTGCTATCATTCTGCAGAGGCTGAGACTAAGCTCTCCGGGATCGGATCGCTCAGCTTTAGGTCCTTGTCAGTTCAGCTGGTTCACGTGATCGCTCCAGTAGCGATCACATGTACCAGCATTTTTTTTTTTTTAAAAGGCAGTGTGCCTTTGTGTCTGCTCTGTGCCTCTCTTCCTTACTATTAAAGTAAGGGAGAGAGAAGCAGAGAGCAGACACACAGTGAATAAAGATCATGCATGAGTTGGGGGTATTAACCCCTTCAGTGCTGGGGGCTGTCTGGATACAGGTCCATTTCTGACCTGCTAAATGTAACACATAGGGTGGGAAAGAGGGACATGGGGATTTTCACCCGGGGGAAGTGCCCACTTAAAACTGCCCATTTTGTAAGTATGACTGACCGATCATACCTTTCATGCAGTCTGCATAAATATTTAACCCATTGTGCCCAAATGATCCCAAGAGAAAAAATAAATTTGCATGGGTAAAATAAAGTACTTAGAGGAAAAATAGGATTTTAGTCTTACCTGTTAAATCCTTTTCACTTAGTCCATACAGGTCACTGGTACTCTGGGAGGCGTAAGTCCCCTTTAATAGGCAGGAACAATTATGCAAATAATCTGCAGGGGGCGGAGCCTCCCCTCTTACTTAAGCCACCTTCTGGCCAGAGCCACTCATATTGATTTGAGACCCCAAGAAACTGACCTCAGGTAAGCAAAAAGAAAGACTCCTGTGAGCATGCCCAACAGTCTCCCACTGAATGCCACAGGAGAACCAAGTCTGGTCCCTTGACAGGGTGGGAGACCAGTGACCTGTATGGACTAAGTGAAAAGGATTTAACAGGTAAGACTAAAATCCTATTTTCACTGTCGTCCAATACAGGTCACTGGTACTCTGGGATGTACAAACATTGAGCTGATCCAGAGGCGGGAAGTAAGGCAAGGACCAGGCGCAAGGCTCAAGCCACTAGAACTGCTATGACCAGTTGAACATAGCCCAAACTGCAAGTGTCAACGGACACCAATCAAGGGAACAATCCCTGAACTAACACAGCACACGGAACTAGAGCCAACCGGGCTCAACAGTAAAGAAGCACTAAGGATCACAGAGCGGAAGACCTACACAGGCAAGACTGCCTCCAGGACCTTCCTTCCAAAACTGGCATCAGCCGACGCCAGTACATCAACTCGATAGTGCTTTGAAAAAGTGTGCACAGAGGACCAAGTGGCCGCTCTGCACAGTTGATCAGCAGAAGCTTGATTCTTGTAGGCCCAAGAGGCCCCAATAGATCTGGTGGAATGGGCAGTCACCCGGAAGGGAACATGCTTATTCCTCAACTTATAGGCTTCACGGATAGTAGCCTTAATCCAAGAGGCAAAGGTAACTTTGGAAGCCGGTCTCCCTGCCCTAGGCCCCTCAGGAATGACGAACAGAGCGTCAGACTTCCTGATAGACTCGGTGCGATGAACATAAAACTTGAGGCAACGCACCACATCCAACAGATGGAGATCACTTTCCTTGTCAGATGAAGGATTAGGGCAGAAAGAGGGAACCACAATCTCCTGATTGATGTGAAACTCGGACACAACCTTGGGTAAGAATTCCTTGGTAGTGCGAAGCACAGCCTTACCCTTGTGGAACACCAGGTAAGGAGGTTTACAAGACAAGGCCTGTAACTCTGCTACCCGGCGCACTGACACAACAGCCAAGAGGAAGGCCATCTTCCAAGTCACAAGACGTAATGGAATGGAAGCCAAGGATTCAAACGGTGGTCGCTGTAGAACTCCCAGCACCAAATTGAGATCCCACTGGGGAGCAGGACTCTTGAAGGCAGGTCGAACATGAGTCACACCCTGGAAGAAGACTTTCACATCAGGAAGGACAGCAATCCGTTCCTGGAAAAACACAGACAAGGCAGAAGTCTGAACTTTGAGGGAACTCAGACTGAGCCCCTTATCCACACCGTCCTGCAAGAAGGCCAGGACAGTGGGAAGATGGAAGTCAAGTGACAACTTCTTGTCAGAACACCATGTCACGAAAGTTGACCATATGCGATGATAGATCTTGGAAGACACAGGCTTACGAGCACTGAGCATCGTCGATACCACAGAAGGAGAAAAGCCTTTCTTTGCTAGAATCGAGGATTCAACCGCCATGCCATCAAATGGAGAGAGTGAACATCCTCTTTCCACAGATACCCCTGAAGAAGCAGGTCCGGACGGGCTGGAAGTGGGATCGGATCCTTCACTGACATGGCCATCAACTCCAGAAACCAGGACTGGCGAGGCCAGTTTGGAGCAATCAGGATGACAGGACAACGTTCCCTCTTCAACTTCTGGATAACTCTGACCAATAGAGGAAGAGGAGGGAAGATGTAAGCCAGGGGGAAGTCCCAAGGGATCAACAAGGCAACCACTGCTAGAGCAAGGGAGTCCCTCAACCGGGAGCAAAACACCGGAACCTTCCTGTTGTGTCTGGTAGCCATCAGGTCCACCACAGGCATCCCCCACCTCCGGGTGAGCAACTGAAACACCTCTGGATGAAGAGCCCATTCTCTGCTGTCGACGGTGTGACGACTGAGGAAGTCCGCCATGACGTTGTCTACGCCTGGGATGTGAACTGCAGAGATGACAGGCACGTGATCTTCTGCCCAGGACAATATATCCTTGACCTCCCACCAGGCGGAACCGCTTCTTGTGCCGCCTTGCCTGTTGATGTAAGCCACCGCCGTGGCGTTGTCGGACTCTACTCTGATCGGACGACCGGTCAGTTGAGACTCCCAGTGCCTCAGGGCAAGCCGGACAGCTCGAAGTCCCAGAACATTGATGGAGAGAAGGGATTCCTCCAGACCCCATTTCCCCTGAGCACTGAAGCGACCCCAGACTGCACCCCAGCCCCGAATGCTGGCATCCGTTGTGACCGTGGACCAACGAGGAACTAGAAAGGATCTCCCTTTCAGGAGGAGAGATCCAACCACCAGTGCAGATTCGACTCGACATAAGGAAGTAGAGACACAGACAGATGTTGATGATCTGGATGATTCCTGCACGTCTGGATCACAAATCTCTGAAGTTCCCTGGGGTGGGCCATAGCAAATGGCACTGCTTCGATCGTGGAAATGAACTTCCCCACCAAGGACGACAACTTCGGAACCGGAATTATGTCCCTGTCCAGAATCCCAGCCACTCTGATGGCTATCTGGTGAGCCACATCCTCTGGAAGAAACACCATGAATTGGTGAGTGTCGAACAGGAGACCCAAGAACCGAAGCCTCTGAGATGGAACCAAGTCCGACTTGTCCAGATTCAGGATCCAGCCATGATGGATCAGAGTGTGCATACACTTCTGCAGTTGCTGATGGAGAAGCTCCGCTGAGGAGGCTTTTAGTAGGAGATCGTCCATGTAGGGAGTCACCCTTATCCCATCCTGATGAAGCACCGCTATCAAGGAGCCTAACACCCTCTGGAAGACCTGAGGGGCTGAAGTCAGCCCAAAGGGGGGCGCTGTAAACTGAAAGTGTCCCCTGTGGCAGGCAATCCTGAGATACCGCCTGCTCTCTGGATGAATGGGGATGTGAAGATACGCATCCTGGAGGTCCAGGGAGGCAAGAAATTCCCCCGGAGACATAGCTGCAATCACAGATCGCAGGGATTCCTGGCGGAAGTGGGAAGTCACCACATAAGCATTGAGATCTTTGAGATCCAAAAGGGGACGGGCCCCTCCGTCCTTTTTGGCCACCACAAACAGGTTGGAATAAAATCCTGAACCTGTGTCCTCCTGAGGAACCACCTCCAGGACCTCTTTGTCCAAGAGATCCTGAATAGCGTCTTTGAACAGACGTCTCTTTACAGGTTCCTGAGAAGGACGAGTAAAATGGAACCGAAAAGGAGGAAGGGAGGAGAAAGGGATCCGGTATCCCTCTGACACCACCTGGAGAACCCACGGGTCCGCAACTGACTCCTCCCAAATCCGGCGAAAGATGTGGAGACGTCCACCTACAGCCGGATGCGGACCCGGGTTCGGCGAGTCATGCCGAAGCAGTCTTGGAGGTCTTGGCCTTGGGGGCAACTTTGGGCTTCCAGGACTGTTTGGGCTTGGAGGAGGAGCGTGCAGCGGGAGGACCCGTCGGGGTCGAGGAGCGTGTCTCAGTCTGAAAGGAACGAAAGGACCGGTTGCGTTTGGCTGGAAACTTTTTCTTAAAGACTGAGGGTAGAAGAGAACTTTTACCACCAGTAGCCTCACTGATCATTTCTTTGAGTTCAGAACCAAATAGCAAGTTCCCCTGAAAGGGCAAAGAAAGCAAGGCTTTCTTGGAGGCTGTATCAGCAGACCAAATTTTCAGCCAAAGGGCGCATCTAGCCACCACTGAAGAAGTGGAGGCCCGCGCCATCATGCGCACAGCATCAAAGGCAGCGTCAGCAATATAATTCTGAGCTTCAGTAATGTTAGCAAGAAGCTGCAACTGTTCAGAAACTGGAGCATCCTGGCGAACTGCTTCAGTCAGTCGCTCAGTCCAGGCCGCGATAGCCCTGTTTACCCAAGCCACTGCAAAGGTTGGACGCATGGCAGTGCCGATAGAGGCAAAAATGGACTTAAGAGAAAGTTCCAATTTCTTATCCGTCCAATCATGCAGGGCAGAGGCATCAGAGACAGCCAAAGCGGTAGACTTGGATAGCCTGGAAACAGGGGCATCCACCTTTGGAGGATGTACCCATTTCGCCAGCTCAGTCTCAGGAAAGGGGTACAGTGTAGCAAACTTCTTGGAAACAGAGGAAGACCTATCAGGATTCTTCCACGCCTCAGAGACTAGACGGGCAAGAGTAGGATTAGTTGGAAAACAGACGACAGGCTTAGATGGCTTTTTCTGAAAAACATCAGAAGGATCATAAGTGGATTCTTGAGTCAGAGGAAGGTTGAGCGTATTCAGAACCGCTCTGATCAGACCCTCAGCCGAAACTTCGGGGTCACACTCATAGGGGTCCCCAATGGACCTGTTAGATTCAATAACAGTACGTTCCTCAGCATCAGAATCCTGTAAGAGTTCTTCTTCAGAAGAATCAGTGACATCAGGAGCTCCCTGTGGCTTAGGCAGGGAGGTCCTGATGGTAGAGGGGGTCTGCCAGACCTGAATCTGAGAGGGAAAGAGTTGAAGCGTGGATCTGAGATCCCTAGTGGCAGCTTTAAACTCCCTCACCCAAGATGGCTCAATAGCGTGGCTGGGAAGCCCAGGGTTGCTATCTTGACCAGTACAATTAGGGCATAGATCCCCCACATTATCGCTAGACAGCCCAATGTGGCAAGAGGAGCAAAACGCCATGGGGGTAGCAGACCCCCCATCCTCTTTAGACTTGGGTCTAGCCCCTAGCTCCAGTGAAGTAGACATGCTCACAGCGTCAATATACCCCACTAATAACTCTATCACCCAGAAAAGGTGTAAAGGATCAAGGTTTCACCCCAGAAATGTCTAAAATTGGACTTATCTGGCCAGCGAAGGGTTAATCAGTTGAGGAGAGAGAAGGCTCGGTCCCTGCGTAGTGTACTCGCATAGGAAAAGTGCAACAAAATGGCGGCCGTCATGACAGCCAATCAGAAACGAGCGCGAACAAGCGCTCATGGGAAATGTAGTTTTCCCTATACAAGTACCCCAAACAGTGCCCGAAGCCCCCCTGAACCCCCCACATTAATAAAACACCATCCGGATGATAGAGCAGGAGCCTAGCATTAAAATGAGCCCTCTCTGAAGTTGCTGTGACAAGCGGTTCCAGAGATATGTCCCACACTGTGATTTCCCATAGAGAGTAAAGGAGCGGGAAACGCCGCGCTTAAAGGCGCAGAACACAATTTTTAATAAAGTTTAAGAAAACTTTCAAAAGTGCCCAAACAAGCATAAAACACATAAGAAACATAAGTAAACAAATATACTAAGCTCCAAAACCCAGAGAATACCACAGAAATTGCATAAATCTAGAATAATGCAATAAAAACACCCTATGAGTGCTGGAGTAAATTGAAAACTCCCAAATACAAGCCCATCAAAGGGACACTGTGGGGACAAGTGGACCTTCAGCACTCAAAGGATGACTTACCTTTCCTGCAGGACTTCTGTCTTCAGGTGACCATGATAAGGGAGGAATAACCCAGAGGCAAATTCCTCAGCAGGGGAGCTGCTCCACACAAGCTGTCCCCTCATCAGGGTTTAAGGTCCACAGAAAATCCCTGGAAGCTGCACCAGCCACTTTAAAGAGGGCAATTCACAGCCATGGTCACCCTTCTAATGGTGGTATTCCATATTTGAATAAAAATAATAAAACTCTAAGAAGCATAGATGTTCTCTGCCTGGTGTGCAAGCACACCAGGAACAAATCAATATGAGTGGCTCTGGCCAGAAGGTGGCTTAAGTAAGAGGGGAGGCTCCGCCCCCTGCAGATTATTTGCATAATTGTTCCTGCCTATTAAAGGGGACTTACGCCTCCCAGAGTACCAGTGACCTGTATTGGACGACAGTGAAAACACTGTTGAACAAAGACCGTCAAAAAAGTCAGAATTGCTCCGGTCCTTAAGTGCAATCCACCCCAGATTTTCCTGGTCCTTCAGGGGTTAAGGATCAAGAGAAAATAGCATCAAAGTACAGGATGCAAGCAATCCATTTACCACATTGTATAATGCATACCTCTGTTGTCTGTTCCTGAAAAGCATACAAGATCCCATCAATTAGCTGTTCTTCAAGCTTATGATCAATATCTGCAGCTCCAAGGTTTCCCATGATTTTTTCAATAGTCTCCATTACCATTTTTCTGTACTGCTCAGCTTCATCCTTTAAGTCATCTACAATTCTAGAAATTATTTCTGCAGCTCCCACTTTGTTTGCCAGCTCAACTGTGGTATCCACCAACTGCAAAAAAAAAAAAAAAAAAAAAGAAGTTATTTTCTATGAAAAGAGGGCTTTTTTACCTACCGAAAAATCCTATTCAGTCCACATGGAACCGAAAGTGTAAAAGTATCTTAGGCAGGGCAGCGTAGGGTACTTCCATAAGGAGCTCTCTGGAGTAAGAGACTGCACTCCTGAATACATAGTAACATATTAAATTAGGTTAAAAAAAGACAATTCCATCAACTTCAACCTTTGCCTGAATATGGGATTTTAGTCTTACCTTGTTAAATCCTTTTTGCTTTCTTAGTCCATATGGAATACAGGTACCATGGGAGAAGACTTCCTTCCTTAGAAAGGATGGAACATTTCAAAAGACAAGGTCTTGAAGATGAAGCCTTCCCTTTTCGTTATCAGGCGAAGCCCTGCCCCTACCTTCCCTTTTCATTATCAGGCTAGCCCTGCCCCTGCCTTCCCAGTTTTGATACGAGACCAGGTGAAATTTGCTCACCGATATTTTGATTTCCCCAGTGTCCTTCCACGGTAGTACTGTGGGTTGTGACTCCTCCTCTCAGCTGGTAGGACCAATAGTTTTTTGATTTAAGTGTCTGCTCTGCTCTCAGTCCCCAGTTATATGTATATCAAAGCTGGAACGAGAGAATACGTTAGTCATATGTCGCATAATAATGTACAATCTTGAAAAGACAAATCATCATGATGGAAACGATACCAATACCAGAACCAGGAGGGTGGGGTGCCGTGGAAGGACAGAGGAAATCAAAATATCGGTGAACAAATTTCACCTTTTCCTCTGTGTCCAATCCACGGCAATACTGTGGGACTTACCAGAGCAGTATCCCAAGGGATGGGATAACTTAAAAGGATAGTAATACTTTCTTTTATCTTTATTTTATTTTGTAGGCATTAAAAAAACATGAAGAACGATATAAGTCTTATCTCTCAAACCTTTATGGTTTAAGAGATATTCACAAGCAAAGTATCCCCCCCCCCCCGTTCAGCCAGTTCAGAATGGAAGTGCCCAGGTAGACTGCAGAGAGGGACAATCTTCAATTAAGATAAGGGAAAAAGCTGAAAAACTTGTCAAGGGGGGGAAGGGCTTTCATTGTTTTCATACAAAGAAGAGTGTCCCCTGCTGTTATCTGTCTGGTCTTACAACCAGATTTACATTTGAGAAGAGATGGCTTACACTAGGAAAAAGGGGCGGGAGGGGGAAACTTTGCTTGTGAGTATGTCTTAAACCATAGAGGTTTGAGAGATAAGACTTATATCGTTCTTCATGTTTTTTTAATGCCTACAAAATAAAATAAAAGTTAAAATGAAGTATTACTATCCCTTTAAGTAACTTTAGACAGGAGCGGCTGCTTGCAGCACCTTCCTGCAAAAATTAGCATCTTCTGCAGCCTGGACATCTAGACTGTAGTGTCTAACAAATGTGTATACTGAAGACCACGTGGCTGCCTTGCATATTTCTTCTGACGAAGGCATGTTCTTCAATGCCCAGGAAGATGCCACTGCTCTAGTGGAATGAGCTTTTAGTCCTGATGGAGCTACCTTGTCAGCTGACTGGTAGGCCAAACAAACGCAGTCTCTAATCCATCAAGCAATGGATGCCTTGGATGCTGCAGTAGCCTTGAATTTACCACAGAAGTGAACAAATAGAGTGTCCATTTTTCTAAAAGTCTCAGATCATTTTAGACAGATCTGTAAACCTCTACGAAGATCAAGATTCTTCAGACGACTATCTGGATTATTAAGTGAGGCCGGAGGAAAAGTAGGCAGAACAATCTCCTGGCTCAGATGAAAACTGGAAACCACTTTACATCTGAAACAAGACTTAGGTCTCAGTACAACTTTGTCATGATGAAACATCATATAGGGTGATTTACATAGTAAGGCCTGCAGCTCACCCACAGGTCTATCACTGGCATGCCCAGGACTGTAGTGATGTTCCTGAAGACTGATCTTTTCAAAGCCCACTCTCCTGGATCTATCAAGTTCCTGCTGAGAAAATCAGGAACTGCCCGAAAAGTAGGAGGCTTTGAGACTTAACAGATGATGCTCTGCCCAGTACAATATCTGGAGGGCCAGGTGATTGAGCCGAGAGCTCCTCTTTCCCCCTTGATTCAAGAAATAACTGACTGCTGTGGTGTTGTCTGATCGTACCAACACTGCTGAATTCTGCAGATGAGGTTGGAACGATTTTAATGTCTTCCAGACTGCCAAGAGTTCCAGGTAATTGATGTGGAATCTCACCTCCCTAGATGACCATACTCCCTGGACTGCTTTTGTTCTCCAGACACCTCCCCAACCTTGAAGGCTGGCATCTGTTGTCACGATCTCCCATTGGGGCTCCAAAAGATATCTCTCTTTTCTCATGTTCTCCGGAGTGCTCCACCATGCTAACTCTTTCCTGGTTGAGGGAAGGAGAGGAATAGGTAATGAGAGATTGAATGGATCCTTTCTGAGAAATTTTAAGTAATTCTCTTGAATTAATCTTCTGTGAGTCCTGGCCAGGGGACAATCTTGTGTAGAGGTCAAATTTCCTAGAAGTCTTGCAAATGCTTTTGCGGTCTGAATTCTGGATTTCTTGAAGCTTTTTATTACGTGATATATTCTCTCCTGTCTTTATGTTGACAGAGTCACCACCGATTGAACAGTGTCTATACTGACCACCAGGATGATGAGAGACTGTGTGGGGGATAACGGACTTTTGTGTAAGTTGACAATCCATCCCAGATGCTTTAGGAGATCTAGACATATCTGGGTGTTGAATGATGTTTGCTGTTGGGAATCTGCGATTAGAAGCATATCGTCTAGGTAGGGTACTATCCTGATCCCCTTTAATCTTAGAGCAGCCATGATCGTGGCCAGGATCTTCGTGAAAGTTCGTGGAGCTGTAGCCAGGCCAAACGGAAGTACTTTGTATTGATAATGACGTCCTAGAATGTGAAATCTTAGAAACAGTCGATGAACGTTTCTCACTGGAATGTGGTAATAGGCTTCCTGGAGATCGATTCGAGTTAACGCCTGAGGTTGAATCAATTTCAGAATTGAGGACATGGTCTCCATCATTAATTTTTTGATGTGCAGACATGAATTCACCCGAGATTCAATATAACCCGAAGATCTCCTGATGGTTTGGAAACACAGAGAAGATTCGAATAAATTCCTCTGAACCTCTGGGTCTGTGGAACTTCCTCTATAACACCCTTCAACAAAAGCTTCTGAATTTCTCTCTTCATTCTCGAAACCATGCGTCTGGTCCTGACCTTGGAAGTTTGGAAAGTTGAGTGCTAGGGGGACAGTTCGAAATTCCAGTGCAAACCCTACCTCTAAGATCTGGGATACCCAGTGATCCGGATGAATCTCTCTCCGATGTTTCTGGAAAGCTTCCAGCCTGCCCCCCCACCGGAAAAGATAGAGTATTGCTGGCTTCATTGTGTATTTTGTGGAAAATTCGCTTTTCTCTGGAAATCTCTCCGGTTTCCAGAACGGATGTTTTGTCCTATGCCTCTTCTCCTTTGATCATAGGAAGATCCTGGCCTATATCGTCTGGCTTTACGAAAGGACTGACGTTTCATTCTGGCTGATCGTGGAGATGTTGCCCTCTGCCGACATTCCTGGGGAAGAAAGGGGCTTTTTCTCCCTGATGACTTCTTAATGATCTCTTGCAACTGATCACCAAAAAGTTTTCCTCCCGAATAAGGTAGTGAGACTAGTCTATTTTTAGATGAAGCATCAGCCTCCCAGGCCTTAATCCATAAGGCCCTACATGTAGTAAAAGCTAATGCAGAAGATCTAGCGGTCAATCTGATGTTATCTAAGGATGCGTCGCATGAATAGTTCACGGCATCTTTGATAGTAGCGACTTCCTCCAGCAGTCTAGATCTTGAAACAGAGGAATCAATCTTCTCTTCCAAGTCTATCAACCACAGACGCAGAGTGCGGAACATACAAGCCATCGTCGTGGCGGATTTAAGATTATGGCCTATAGTAGTGTACTGTTTCTTCAGGGAGATGTCTGCTCTTTTGTCCATAGGATCACGTAACGTTATTCCATCCTCCATCAGGATTGTAGTTCTGCGGGAAATTTGAGCTACCTCTGCATCCACTTTAGGAGGGTTGGTCCATGCCGCCACTTCTTCTGGAAAAGGGTTCATTTTTTGAAATCTGCGTGATATGGCTGATTTTCTATCCCCTTGTTTCCATTCGTTCCTAATGATATCGTGGATGGAACTATGTACTGGGAACTGAGGAGAAGCCTTTTTGTAGCCAATAAAAGCTGCATCCATAACATTAAGGTCTTTTTGATTCTCAGAGCCCCCGCGTCTTACGCATGAAATTGATCAGGCCGTCAACCTTATCAATGCTGAAGTTACCAGAGTCCTCAGTAATTTCACCTTCTGCTGAGGAAAGGGCTGATTCTAGATCCATTACACTTTCTTCCTCATCTTCCTCTGGTATTCGTCTAGAGTGTCCTTCATCTGGATCTGATGGTCTCTGATGCTTTCTTGAAGATTCCTGGAGGGCAGAAAACGTCTCTTGCATGGATGAACGCATCCACCCCAAGAAATCCTGAAACAGAGGGGATAACATCTCCTGCTGCTTTCCTTAAACATTTTGTGCAGAGCTTAGAAGTGTCTGAGGAGCCAAGTTTAGCATCACAACTGGCACATATTTTAGTTTTAGGAGCAGACTTCCCATCTTTAGAGTCATTACTCCCTTTAGGTTTCTCTGGCTTTGGTTCTTTTTGAGCAGACATAAGGACACAAAGCACGACACATTAACCATACAAGAAACGCATGCCGATTGACTTCCTGTCTGAGCCCTCATGACATGGAGCGTCATGCGCCCGCGCTTCCTATCAGCCA
Source organism: Rhinophrynus dorsalis (assembly GCA_037306005.1). NCBI lineage: Eukaryota > Metazoa > Chordata > Amphibia > Anura > Rhinophrynidae > Rhinophrynus > Rhinophrynus dorsalis. The sequence continues at coordinate 111,896,806 of CM074725.1, forward strand.
CTGAGACCTGAACGCAACAGGGAAGCAGTATGGGGCACTCGGATCCATGCGACTCAACTTAAGATGTGAGTACGCGATCCGGTGAAACAGAGGGTGCTGAGGCATAATGTCGCTAGCGATTAAGGCTAGCGACATGAGAAAATAATAAACAGGGTTTTCTGTGTCCAACGCGGTAGAGAGGCTTGTGCCTCCATCCTCCAGCTGTGGTAGGACCAAATAACTGGGGACTGAGTGCAGAGCAGACGCTTAAATCAAAAAACTATTGGTCCTACCAGCTGAGAGGAGGAGTCACAACCCACAGTATTGCCGTGGATTGGACAAAGAGGAAAAACTCACTATACAGGACAGAGAGAGGAGAAAAAGGCACCTTCCTGTTAGTAATAGACCCAAGGAGGACTCCCATGTTCAGCCAAGTGAGGTCCCCTTTCTCTGCATGGGAGACATATATTCCATATGGATTAAGAGAAAAGGATTTAACAAGGCAAGACTAAAATCCTACTTTCTCTGCCATCCAATATGGAATACAGGTTCCATGGGATATACCAACAGTTTGCTCCCAGCTGTAGGAAGCAATAGAAGGACCTAGTGCCAGTCCCCATGTACCAGGATTCCCCTAGGACTATGCAAAAATAGGAACAGCCCAAACATAACTTAATGGCAAGGCAGTTGATGTAGTATATCTAGACTTTGCAAAGGCATTTGATACAGTGCCACAAAGAAGGCTGGGGTATAAAATAAGGAAATTGGGGCTAGGACATGACCTTTGCAATTGGATACAAAACTGGTTGAAGGATAGGGAACAGTGTGTGGTTGTAAATGGACAATTCTCCAATACAGTTAAAGTGGAGAATGGAGTACCTCAGGGTTCAGTATAAGGTCCGCTGCTTTTTAACAGGTTCATAAATGAACTAGAAATAGATATAGAAAGCAAAATAGCAATATTTGCAGATGACACTAAATTATGCAGGGTAATTAATTCAGAATAGGATAAGTGCTCTCTACAGAGGGATCTATATAAAATATCAGATTGGGCAAACAAATGGAACATGAAGTTTAAGTGTGTGTGTGTGTGTGTGTGTGTGTGTGTGTGTGTGTGTGTGTGTGTGTGTGTGTGTGTGTGTGTGTGGGGGGGGGGGGGGGGGGGGGGGGGGGGAGTGGTAAAGTTATGCATTTGGGAGGAAATAATCCCAAGGCTACTTATGAACTTAATGGAATCATTTTAGGGGACTTGTTGCTAGAGAAAGACCTGGGTATCCTTGTCAACTACAAACTTGGAAACAGTGACCAGTGTCAAACAGAAGTAGCAAAGGCAAACAAAATCCTGTCTTGCATAAAAAGAGGTATCGAAGCAAGAGTGGATAACATAATTTTGCCATTATACGAATCATTGGTAAGACCTCACCTTGAGTATGCAGTGCAATTTTGGGCACCAGTATACTAGAACTAGGGAGGGTACAGAGAAGAGCAACAAAATGAATTAACCCTTTGAGTGCCAAGTGGGTACATTGTACGAGTTTGGACAGCTGTACCCGCTGTGCCAAGCTCGTACGATGCACCCACTAAAATGCGGTCACTGCATGAGCCGGTATAACCGGCATGCAGTGGCCGCATTTAAAAAAAAAAAAAAAGCTGGGCAATCGTGGGGGGACATGAGGATCACTCCTCATGTCCCCCCTGTTATTGATCTCCCAGCCGATCGCGCTGGGAGATCAATAAAAGAAGAGGAGAAGCGCAGCAGAAGCGCAGCTTCTTCTCCTCCTCCTTCTCTCCTACCCGAACTTCCGGGTGTACCAGCCATTTATTTTGATTCCTTTTATTTTTTTTTTTTTTAAGACCTCATTGGGGGGAATCAGAGGGGTCCTGATACCCACCAATGAGGTCCATAATAAAAAAAAATGTAAAGAAAAAAAAATTAACCATGTGTGTGCCACAAGGGGGGGCCAATGCAGCCCCCCTTCTGCGGCACACACAGGGCATTTATCATTACTTCGTTATCAGAGATTGTTGGGGGGCCATCATGATTGGTCCTGATGGCCCCCCAACAAGCTCTGATTACCAAGTAATGATATAAAAAAAATTAACCCTCTGAGTGCCACAAGGATCCAGTGCATTGCTTTGCAATGCGCTGCAGACCCCTGTGGCACTCACAGGGTCACTCTGTTTGTGGACATATATATTTTTTTTACTAAGACCTCATTGGGGAGGGATCAGGGGGTCCTGATGCCCCTCAATGAGGTATATAATAAAAAAAAATTAAATCAAAAATTAACCATGTGTGTGCCACTGGGAGGGGGGGTTCAATGCAGACCCCCTTCCTGTGGTACACACAGGACTTTTTATCATTACTTTGTGATCAGAGCTTGTTTGGTGGCCATGTGAATACAAAGTAACGATAAAAAAAAATTAACCCTTTGTGTGCTGGACACCCCTGTGGCACATAAAGGATTTTTTTCCCCCTTTATTTTTTATTTAGACCTCATTGTATGGGTTCTGATGCCCCCAACGAGGTCTACACAAAAATATTGGGGGAAAAAGCCCCAAAAAATGCACGTGCAACAGGAAGGGGGTCCAACGCAGTGCTTTGTATGAGGGGACATACAGTGCACAATGGTAGTCAGAGATCTCCCATACACACTATCAGACACTGCCCCACCATCACCACCATCCTTGCTCCTCTGCTCATACCCACACACACTGCCTAATCCCTCACCCTCTCACACATTTTGTTAGACTTGTAGTCACAGGTCTGCACATACACCGGCTGACGCCCTAGCTTCTTTCATCTGTTAGCCATAAAATCACACATACACTGTTTGCTTTCCCATTTCTGTTTCACTGGTAGCTACGCTCTTGTAGCGTAAATTGGTATGTGAATCCAGAGCAGTGGGGTACCATTTTTTTTTGGCTGGCAAGAAGTCCTCCTAGGAAATCCCACGCCATTGAACCATTTCAGTATCTTTGAAGTGACTGATGTGTAAAACAAATGTTTGTTTTTCTTTCCTGTAGCACCACATTCTGGAAATAGTTGTTCCAAATAACGTAGGGGTACAAAGGCAAGTGACCCCTCATTAGATGCGGCAGGTTGTCTTCTTTCCAAAATGGTATGGTTTATCTACCTTTTCTTCAATTCTGAAGGTGTTATAGCCATTTTTATACAGGCAAGTCAGGTTTGAGAAAATGTTAGAAACATCAGAGGTTGTAGTAGGTGTAGTTTTCTACTTCTAGCACGCCCTAAGGTAGTTCAACTCATATCAATGGGGTGTCGTTTGATTCCTAAGAGCACTAGCAAACAAATGCAGTTGAAAATTCCATGGTTTTCACAGAGCTCCATACATTTAAAGGGGCAGAAATGTAAAAAAAAGCATTTTTTTTCATTAGCGCCACCTCCTGGAAGCATTTGTGCATACCAGCCTTTGGGTAAGAAGGCAAGTGACCCCTCATTAGATGTGGCAGGTTGTTTTCTTTTCAAAATGGCATTGTTTCTCTACCTTTCCTGCATATCTATTATGGTTATAACCATTTTAGTGCAAGCAGATAATTTAAAAAACAAAAGTGTCAGGTTTACGTTCGTGTTCCTAGCACCCACATATTGTATGTTAACCCACACAAATGGGCTACCATTTTTCTCATGATGGTAGCAAGTACTGAATACAGCAGGAAATGTTATGGTTTTCAAAGATTTTAGTATCTTTGAAGTGGTGGAAATGTAAAAAAAAACCTGTATTTATTCCCATGGCGCCACCTTTTGGAAATATTTGTGAACTTCAGCCCAGGAGGTAGAAAGGCAAGTGACCCCTCATTTGATGCGGGAGAATGTCTACTTTCCAAAATGGTATACCTTTTATACCTTTCCTTCATATCTCTAACAGTTATGGACATTTTAGTACAAGCCGCCATTTTCGAAGAAGCAAACAGGTAGGTGTAGTGATGTGCTTCTGGCACCCCTAAGGTAGGTCGACTCATTCCAGTGGGGTGTCATTTTTCTCCTAAGAGCACTAGCTAATGAATACAGTTGGAAATACCATGGTTTGCACACATTTCAGTACATTTGAAGGGGCAGAAATGTAAGAAAATGCCTTTTTTTTCATTAGCGCCACCTTCTGGAGGCATTTGTGCACTCCAGGCTTGGGGTAACAAGGCAAGTCACCCATCATTAGATGCGGCAGGGTGTCTTCTTTTCAAAATGGTATGGTTTGTGTACCCTTTCTTCACTTCTGTAGTTGTTATAACCATTTGTGTACAGACAAGTAATGTTTGAGAAAATGTTAGAAAAATGTGAAGTTGTAGTGGGTGTCGTTTTGCACTTCTAGCGCCCCCTGAGGTAGTTAAACTCGTACCAATGGGGTGTCATTTTTCTCCTAAGAGCACTAGCTAATGAATACAGTTGGAAATACCATGGTTTGCACATATTTCAGTACATTTGAAGGGGCAGAAATGTAAGAAAATGCCTTTTTTTTTCATTAGCGCCACCTTCTGGAGGCATTTGTGCACTCCAGGCTTGGGGTAACAAGGCAAGTCATACATCATTAGATGCGGCAGGGTGTCTTCTTTTCAAAATGGTATGGTTTGTGTACCCTTTCTTCACTTCTGTAGTTGTTATAACCATAAAATGGAAAAGGCTGCTAGGTCAGCAAAGGTAATTATAATGGGAGATTTCAACTACCCTGAAATTGACTGGAGCAATATGACTTCAGGCACAACAAAGGGAAATATTTTTCTAAGTATGATAAATGATAATTTTATGTCCCAACTAGTAGAGGAGCCAACTAGAAAAGAGGCCTTGCTTGACCTAGTGCTCTCAAACGATTCTGACATTGTAAACAGTGTACAGGTAAGGGAACATTTGGGCAGCAGTGACCATAATATTGTATCCTTTGAAGTTTGTTATGAGAAACCCAATAGCAAGAGTTTAACCAAAACATTCAATTTCAAAAAGGCTAATTTTACAAAGTTAAAAGAAGCTTTAAAGGATATCCAGTGGGATGTAATTTTCAAAGATAAAAATGCACAAGAGTCATGGAATGTATTTAAAATGCTCTTGGGCAAATATACACGTCAATATATACCATTGGGGAATAAGCACAAGAGAAGTAAAGCAAAACCAATGTGGATTAATAATGTGGTTAGCAGGGAAATGAGAAATAAAAAGCAGGCTTTTAAGGTGTTTAAGTCAAATGGGTCAGATGCATCATTTAAAAAATATAAAGAATGTAATAAAATCTGCAAACAAGCAATTAAGCTAGCTAAAATAGAAAATGAGCGAAACATTGCAAACGAGAGCAAGAAAAACCCTAAACAATTCTACAAGTATATTAACAACAAAAAAAGTTAAGGTTGATATTGGTCCTCTTAGGACTGAAACAGGTGAATTGATTAGTGAGGATAAAGCTATGGCTGAGACCCTAAATACGTTCTTTGCTTCAGTATATACAAAGGAAGCAGAAATGACAAGCTATGGGCAAACAGACAAAACCATGGAATTTCCTCCAACATCTACATGGCTTACTGAGGACAAGGTCCAAAAGAGACTGGAAAGGGTTATAGTGAATAAAGCGCCTGGACCGGACGGTATACACCCAAGGGTACTTAAGGAACTTAGTTCAGTAATAGCAAAACCATAATACTTAATATTTATTGATTCGCTTTCATCAGGCATAGTGCCCTGTGATTGGAGGAAAGCTGATGTAGTTCCATTGTTTAAAAAGGGAGCAAGATCCAAACCAGGAAATTATAGACCTGTGAGCTTGACTTCCATAGTGGGTAAGATACTAGAAGGGTTATTAACTGATAGTATTCAGAACTATGTGAAGACAAACAATATCATTAGTAGGAATCAGCATGGTTTCATGAAGAACAGATCATGTCAGACTAATTTACTTGCATTTTATGAAAGAGTGAGTAGTAATTTGGACAGGGGAATTGCTGTTGATGTAGTATACTTGGATTTTGCAAAAGCCTTTGACACAGTGCCTCACAACAGGTTACTGCATAAATTAAAAGGCTTCGGTTTGGGTGGTGGTATATGTACATGGATTGAGAACTGGTTAAATGATAGATGGCAGAGAGTTGTTGTAAATGGAACTTTTTCAAATTGGTCTAGGGTTATAAGTGGGGTACCGCAGGGTTCAGTCCTGGGCCCAATGCTTTTTAATTTGTTTATTAATGATCTAGAAGTGGGAATTGAAAGTAGCATCTCAATCTTTGCTGATGACACTAAGCTATGTAAGGAAATACATACAGAGCTCGATGTTTTTTCCCTACAGAAGGATTTAGATAAACTAAGTGAATGGGCAGAAAAGTGGCAGATGTCATTTAATGTAGATAAATGTAAGGTTATGCATTTGGGTTGTAGAAACAAACTTGCTACATATACTCTAAATGGGAAACAACTTGGGAAATCCTCATTAGAGAAAGATTTAGGTGTACTGATAGACAATAGTCTTCACAGCAGTGTGCAGAGTCACTCAGCTGCTGCAAGAGCAAATAGAGTACTAGCCTGCATAAAAAGAGGTGTAGAAGCAAGGGATGCTAACATTATCCTACCTCTGTATAAATCCTTGGTTAGGCCTCATCTAGAATATGGAGTACAATTTTGGGTGCCTGTTCTAAAAAAAGACATTACTGAACTGGAAAAGGTGCAGAGACGTGCAACAAAACTGATAAAGGGATTGGAGGATCTGAGTTACAAAGAGAGACTAGCCAAACTGGGTTTGTTTACATTAGAAAAGAGACGTCTAAGGGGTGATATGATTACCATTTACAAATACATTCAAGGCCAATACAAAGAACTATCCAATGAATTATTTATGCAAAGAGCTGAGCTAAGAACAAGAGGTCATCCATTAAGACTTGAGGAAAGGCGCTTTCGACTAAAACACAGGCAGGGATTCTTTACAGTAAGGGCGGTAAGGCTATGGAATTCTTTGCCTCGGGATGCTGTGCTTGCAGATAATGTAACTGCATTCAAAAAAGCAATGGATGCCTATCTAGCACAGAACAATATTGACAGTTATGACAGATGGCTTCAAAGCAAATAGGATATTGAGCCGGGGAACTATTTGACACACACACACACACCTACATTGGAAATTGCTCCAGAGGGCTTTTTTGTTGCCTTCCTCTGGATCAACAGGGGTGTTATTGGCATGGGCTGGACTTGATGGACGCATGTCTTTTTTCAGCCTTATCTACTATGTTACTATGTTACATTTGTGTACAGACAAGTAATGTTTGAGAAAATGTTAGAAAAATGTGAAGTTGTAGTGGGTGTCGTTTTGCACTTCTAGCGCCCCCTGAGGTAGTTAAACTCGTACCAATGGGGTGTCACTTTTCTCCTAAGTGCACTAGCTAATGAATACAGTTGGAAATACCATGGTTTGCACATATTTCAGTACATTTGAAGGGGCAGAAATGTAAGAAAATGCCTTTTTTGTTCATTAGCGCCACCTTCTGGAGGCATTTGTGCACTCCAGGCTTGGGGTAACAAGGCAAGTCACCCATCATTAGATGCGGCAGGATGTCTTCTTTTCAAAATGGTATGGTTTGTGTACCCTTTCTTCACTTCTGTAGTTGTTATAACCATTTGTGTACAGACAAGTAATGTTTGAGAAAATGTTAGAAAAATTTGAAGTTGTAGTGGGTGTCGTTTTGCACTTCTAGCACCCCCTGAGGTAGTTAAACTCATACCAATGGGGTGTCATTTTTCTCCTAAGAGCACTAGCTAATGAATACAGTTGGAAATACCATGGTTTGCACACATTTCAGTACATTTGAAGGGGCAGAAATGTAAGAAAATGCCTTTTTTTTCATTAGCGCCACCTTCAGGAGGCATTTGTGCACTCCAGGCTTGGGGTAACAAGGCAAGTCACCCATCATTAGATGCGGCAGGGTGTCTTCTTTTCAAAATGGTATGGTTTGTGTACCCTTTCTTCACTTCTGTAGTTGTTGTAACCATTTGTGTACAGACAAGTAATGTTTGAGAAAATGTTAGAAAAATTTGAAGTTGTAGTGGGTGTCGTTTTGCACTTCTAGCGCCCCCTGAGGTAGGTGAACTCATACCAATGGGGTGTTATTTTTCTCCTAAGAGCACTAGCTAATGAATACAGTTGGAAATGCCATGGTTTTCACACATTTTAGTTCATTTGAAGGGGCAGAAATGTAAGAAAATGCCTTTTTTTTTCATTAGCGCCATCTTCTGGAGGCATTTGTGCACACCAGGCTTGGGGTAACAAGGAAAATCACCCCTCATTAGATGCAGCAGGTTGTCTACTTTCCAGAAATATATAGTTTTATATAGTTATTCCACTGTTTTAGGGTAGTTTTACCACAAAAACCCTAGAATGTGCATATTAGTTTATAAAGTTGAAAATGTCATTTTGCGCTGCTGGTGATTAGGGCTCTACGCTAGCCATGGACGTAGGTAAAACTATACAAATTTGGTATTTTTTTACTCGGGGGACTCGAGGCTTTTTCAAATAATTGAAACTTTTTCAATCAAGGTAAATGTTTTTGATACATAGTATGTGATTTTAGCAAAATGAGTAAATTTTCACTTTTTTTTGTCATTATGACATCATAGCTTTTTGCACGATGTAAAATTCTCTTCATGTAAGGTATCACAAGAAAGCTCAATTTGTTCTGAAAAAAACAATATATAGTTTTCCATATGTAACTAAAAATCCCCAGAGGAAATCAAGCCTAAACGGAAGGATAGCAAAAATGTTGAAAAAGTGTCTGGCCTGCAGGGTTCAGAAAATGGCCCGAGCCTCTGGCACTGAAGGGGTTAAGGGAATGGAGGACTTGACATATGAGGAACGACTAAACAACTTGGTTTATTTACTCTAGAGAAAAGACGACTAAGAGGAAACCTTATCACATTGTACAAATACATATGAGGTCAATAAATGATCTCTGCGGTGAGATATTTATTCTTAGGCCTGATCAGATGACCAGGGGACACCCCTTGAGATTAGAGGAAAGGAAGTTTAGACTTCAGCAGAGGAAGCGTTTTTTTACAGTAAGGTCTGTTAAATTGTGGAATTCTTTGCCCAAGGAGCTGGTTATGGCAGATACAATGGATACATTCAAGAGAAGATTAGATACATTTCTTTCAAAAGGGAACATACAGGGTTATATTGTTTATTAGTAGGCAGATCAGGAAGGTCTGAAAAAGACTAACTTATTTGGTAGCAGGATAGCTATACAGTTCTCATGTCACTAGGGTATGAGGCAAAGGTTGAACTTGACCTTATTCAACCTAATTTACTATGTTACTATAACTGCCAACATACACTAAACAGTAAGCACAGTACACAAAAACAAGAGCCAACTAGGCTTGAACAGTAAGGAGTAGGCCCTTTACACAGGCAGTACTGCCTGAAGGACCTTCCTGCCAAAACAGTCTTCAGCCGAAGCCAGAACATCCACACTGCGTTTGGCAAAGGTGTGTGCGGAGGACCAAGTCGCAGTCTTGCACAACTGTTCAGCTGAGGCCTGATTCTTCTAGGCCCATGAGGCCCCAACAGACCTGGTGGAACATGCTGTAACCCGAAAGTGCAATTCCAGTCCAGGTTTTGGTAAGCACACCCAAAGAAAAAAAAAAAAAAAACACATTTAAAATTGCTGGAGTGCAACCAATTTTGACCAAAATAGCTAAAAGCAAATATACAAAGTATTGTTGCACATCCACATTTTCATCACCATTAACCCTTTGCTCTGCGGCATTGTGCCTGCATATCACTACTATATTAAAGATGAGGATTTAGTTACATTATATGGCAATAGAATGCTAAGCTTGCCACCAACGCCAAGGTACCTCATTTTGGCAAGTACCGAACCTTAATATGCTTTGTCTTATGAGCTGAATCTCTCCTACTTTAGGCATTTACTAACCTTAATTTACTTTATCCTGAGAGCTGAGCCTTGGTCAGCTTTACTCATTAATGGAGAGAGACTCTCTGACAGGCATTATACACAGTGTCCTAGAGACAATGAGCATTGCACCTGGGGGTGGGAGGGGTGCTTAAACCAATAAAAGCTGGTCAAAACTTCCAAAAGTACAATTCCAGTCCAGGTTTTGGTAAGCACACCCAAAGAAAAAAAACATTTAAAATTGCTGGAGTGCAACCAATTTTGACCAAAATAGCTAAAAGCAAATATACAAAGTATTGTTGCACATCCACATTTTCATCACCATTAACCCTTTGCTCTGCGGCATTGTGCCTGCATATCACTACTATATTAAAGATGAGGATTTAGTTACATTATATGGCAATAGAATGCTAAGCTTGCCACCAACGCCAAGGTACCTCATTTTGGCAAGTACCGAACCTTAATATGCTTTGTCTTATGAGCTGAATCTCTCCTACTTTAGGCATTTACTAACCTTAATTTACTTTATCCTGAGAGCTGAGCCTTGGTCAGCTTTACTCATTAATGGAGAGAGACTCTCTGACAGGCATTATACACAGTGTCCTAGAGACAATGAGCATTGCACCTGGGGGTGGGAGGGGTGCTTAAACCAATAAAAGCTGGTCAAAACTTCCAAAAGTACAATTCCAGTCCAGGTTTTGGTAAGCACACCCAAAGAAAAAAAACATTTAAAATTGCTGGAGTGCAACCAATTTTGACCAAAATAGCTAAAAGCAAATATACAAAGTATTGGTGCACATCCACATTTTCATCACCATTAACCCTTTGCTCTGAGGCACTGTTTCTGCATATCACTAGTATGCCTAAAGTAGAGAGATTCAGCTCATAAGACAAAGCATATTAAGGTTAGGTACTTGCCAAAATGAGGAACCTTGGCCTTGGTGGCAAGCTTAGCATTCTATGGCCATATAATCAACTAAATCCTCATCTTTAATATAGTAGTGGTATGCAGGTACAATGCCACAGAGCAAAGGGTTAATGGTGATGAAAATGTGGATGTGCACCAATACTTTGTATATTTTCTTGTAACCCGAAAGTGAACAGGTTTCTTCCTGTGTATGGTAGACTATCCAAGAAGCAACGATGACCCTGGAAGCAGCCTGACTGACCCACAGGGATGACAAACAAGGCATTAGGCTTACACAAAAACCAAGTACAGTGCACATAAAACTTGCCACAGCTCACCGCATTCAACAAGTGGAGATCCCTCTCCTTGTCAGATGTAGGGTCAGGACAAACCAAAGGCATAACAATCTCCCGATTGATGTGGAACTCCGAGACTACCTTAAGAAGGCATTCCTGAAAGGTTCTAAGAACAGCCTTTTCCTTGTGATACAAAAAGGAAAGACTGTTTGCAGGACAAGGCCAGCAACTCTGCGCAGAGACCACTGCTAAAACAAAAGCCATCATCCATGTCAAACGTAAAGGAATGGTAGCCTCAGGATGGAGGCTTAAACAGTCATGCCGTCAAAGCCAACCTCTCCATGTCCTCCATCCAGAGGTAACCCTGAAGGAATAGGTCCGGTCTGATTGGCAGTGGAAACTGATCCAGAATGGAGAGACAAACCAGTTCTGGGAACCACGCCCTCCTGGTCCAGTTTGGAGCAATCATAATGGCAGTCGGACCATCCATCCGAATCTTCCTGAGTATGCCCTGGCAATGATAGAAATTGGAAGGAAGATGTAAGCGAGAGGAAATTGCCACAGAGTTGTCACTGTGTCCACGGTGAAGGCTAGTGGGTTTCTCTAACGGGAACCTTCCTGTTCCTTGGGGCCATCGGCTCTCTGAAGACGACCACACCATCGCACAATCAGGTTGAAAAAATATGGATGGAGCTCCCACTCTCCTGGGTCCACCATCTGGCAACGCTGGAAGTCCTGTTGCCTACTCCTGGAATGTGAATGGCGGAAATGGCCGGAACATGAGCTTCTGCCAAAGCCAAGATATACTTGAACCCTGACCAAGCGGAAACACTTAGAGAGCCTCCTTGCTTGTTGATGTAAGCCACAGCTGTGGCATTGTCAGACTGGACATGCACTGGATGACCACTCAGCAGAAGGGACCAATACATAAGTGCGAACCGGATCGCCCTGAGCTCCAGAACGTTGATAGACTGAAGGGGCTCCAAGGTCCATCTGCCCTGGGTCTCCAAGTGACAGCAATCTAGCCCCTCAGGCTGGCATCTGTTGCGACTAAGGTCTATTATGGTATCACAAATAGCTTCCCTTGCTACAGGTTGCTCCTGGTGCAAACATGACTGCAGATCTTGTCTGAATTCCGTAGCAAGGGATAACTGCAGATCCAGGATGGATTTTCGCATCAAGATGGAATGATGAGTCTCTGGCATTCCCTGGTGTGGGCCATAGGATAAGGCACAGCCTCCATGGTGGACACCATACCGACCCCAAGTTTCTTGAATCACGCCAGTGTTTGGGACAACAGTTGCATAATCAATGGAGTCCTCCGTCAGAAAGACCTTGCCAGGCAGGTATTGAACCCGAGCCCTGAGAGGGGACTGGGGAAGACTTTGAAATGTTTGGAATCCACCCATGGTGTAGCAGAATCTGAGCACAGTACTGGACATGTTGGTCCAGGAGCTCCTGTGACGAGCCTTCAGCAGGTCATCCACGTAAGGAGTCACCTGAATCCACCAGAGTGTCAATGAAGGCCGTCAAGGCGCCCAGAACTCTGGCCAGCAGCAGAGAAGCCGAGGTAAGCCCAAGCTTAGAGCTTTGAACTGATAGTGCTCAAAGCCAAAGCCATAATGGAGATACCTCTGACTGTCCAGGTGGATAGGGATGTGCAAGTAAGGATCCTATAGATGCACAGATGCAAGGAATTCTCTTGAGCACATAGCGGTGATTAGAGCATAAGGACTCCATCTTGAAGCGAGCATTCTTCACATAGGAATTGAGGTCCAGAATAGGGTGGCTGTCACCGTCCTCCTTGGACCTGAACCTCTCTCGATGAGGAACTGGAACAAGAGCTCCCTTGTCCAGAAGAGATTGGAACCCTGGACTGGAAGGACCTGAAGGGAGGAAGGGACTTGAACCCTATTCTGTACCCTTCCAAAACCACCTGCAAAAACACTGGTCCACAATAGACACTGTCCATGTGCTGAGAAAATGGTGCAGACGTCCACCAAATGCTGCCTGCGGACCAGAATTCTGAAAGTCATGTGGAAGCAGGCTTGCCAGATTTGGGCTTAGCAAAGGTGCACTTAGAGGGCCACTGCTACTTCGGGGTGAAGGCCCAAGACGCATGCGGCCTTTGAACCTCTGTTTGGCAGGGACAAAAGAAGACAGTTTCCTTGCCATGTTAGGGCGTTTGGTGACCTGAGGTAACAGGGTGCTCTTGCCCCCAGCAAAGGTAGAATTCCTTTCATATTCCTCCTGTCATCCTCAAAGAAGTCCTCCTCAGAGGAATCCATGAGCACAGGTATACCTAGGGCCTTAGGGGCCACAAAACCGAAGGTGGTAGAGTGTTTTCATGAATGGATAACCCCCTGGAAGGATAGGTGAAATTGTGCCATAGCAGACTTTAAATCTTTCTCCCTGACTGGCTGGAGTCCTTTGCCTTAAGTCTAGCCCCATGTCACTTTGGATCCGACATCCTAACAGGAGTAGTGTCTAAACCAGTATAAAATAAATATTGTATCAGAGAATAATTCACCCTAGAAAAGCCCAGAAAGGTACTTATATGGCAGGCGAAGGGTTACTCTAGGAAGGAGAGCAAGGAGAGGCAAGATGGATAAGCAATAGAGAGGTAAGATGGTGTCTAAAGCAAACATGCAATTGTAAGAAAGCCTGGGAAACTAGCATTCTGGGAAATGCAGTTTTTCTCGATTGTATTCTAGCAACACCTACGATTTCACTCACAGGGCCCATAAGACACTTGGGATGTGAACCGGATGCTAGGGCATGAGTAGACAAGAACGAGCCCTCTCTCAACTCTGTATGACAAAAGGTTGCAGATGTGTCAGAAAAGTTTGTCCCTTAGAAGTCAATGGAGTAAATGTGGCAGCTGCTAAACACACGCCTTAAAAGCGCCACATACCAAAAATTCACGATTTCTGAAACACTGCCAAAACACCCAAAGACCCAAGGCGACATGTCGGGGGTAATAAAAATGCTCATCACTAAAGGGAAAAGCCAGGAAATAGCCAGAAACCAGGTTAAACCAGAAGGGAAGGGGGTTAACTACCTTAAAAGCAGCCACCCATGCTCCAGAAACCCAGGGTCAAACCAGAATAAAACATCCAGCATGAGTGCAGGAGTTCGAGTCCAAGATAACCCCTGTAGCAAGGGGAGTGGGACAAGTGGACCATGGGTTACTGACCAATCTTCAGCTTCTGTCTTCAGGTTACAATTACGAACAGACAGAGCCTCAGAGACCCAGTTAGGACAGAGAAACCTGGCTGCAAGATTCTCTCCACAGGCCTGCAAGGGTCCACAACAGCATCTGAAAAGCTGGACAATACTACAAGGGAAGCCAAGAATGGTAACCCACCTAATGGGGTAATTGCAACAGCCACATATCTAAGAATAAAATAAAAAAAGCTAAAACTAAATCAGCAAGGTCCCAGGCCTCTTCACCTTCCCAGTTTTGATTTGTTCCTGGTAGGTTGGAGGCAGGGCTAGTTTGATCAGGAAAGGAAGGCTCCACCTTCAAAACCTTGTGTTTTGAAAGGTTACAGCCTTTCTAAGGAAGGAAGTATCCTTCCATGGTACCTGAATTCTTAATTGGATGACAGAGAAATGAGAATTATAGAAGCTATCCTGACTCCCAAATAAATTAGTCTTTATTTGAACTTCCTGCTTTGCCTACTAACAGTACAACCCTGTATGTTCCCTCTTGAAAGAAATGTATCTAATCTTCTTGTGACGGTACCAGCAGACACCCAGCGTTTGTGTCACCGTCAAGGATCACTTCTTCCCAGAATCCACCAGCAAAGGCTCCCGCAGCATATCGCAATGTACTCTGGATCACCAGGCAGAACCAGTGTCAGAGTAACCAGTACCACACTCTGGATGCAGCAAGCTTAACCTCACTAGACAACACCAGTGTAGGTTAAGACAAGAACGCTCTTTATTGGAACAAACCACACATTTATACTCAAACCTTACATTCAAATACCTGGACAAAGCAGATAAAATAGGGACATAATCCAATCACCATACAGTAAACAAAAAGGCCAACAGCAGATGGTCTAACAAATACAATGACTTAGACAGGATTACATTTCACACACAAAAGGGCTGCTGAACTCAGACAATGGACACAGACTTGAGGGGCTTGAATGAATTAACACACAGCAGGGGGTCTCAGTACAGTTCACAATACACTGGCTTGAGTGGCTACAATATACCTTGAAAGTAACTTTAGGTAAAGTCAAATAATTAACCCCTAACGGCCCAGTCCCCTGAAAGCAGGTTATTTTTAGTCCTTTTGGCATAGTTGTCCGCCAATATATATGTCCAAAAGTTCTACATAGCAATATTAACTCCAATAGTCTTAAAACTTGTTAAAAAAAAAAAAAAAGTCCAGAGTCTGTAGGAAGGGGCTGGCCCCCAGGCCCCACCAAAAGCCCGGTGGTTCCTGTGACACTTCTCTTAAATATATCCACTGCATCTACCATCATTGCATCCTTGAGCAAGGAATTCCACAATGTAGCAGACCTTACTGTAAAACAAAACAAAAAACCCTTCCTCTGCTCAAGTTGAAACCTGCTTTCATCTAATGTCAAGGAGTGGCCCCTAGTTATTGTAAAGCAAAGATCAAAAACAAAGGTGAAGGAAAGGGGGGGGTCACCTAAACCAAAAGGACCAAAATGACCACCCTGGCCGGAATCCAGCCAACATTTTTCTCCGGGAGGGAATTCCTGTGTTCCACAAGGAAAAAGAACAGGATCCACACTGGCAGGCCACAAAGTAAGTGGGGGCTAATGCTGGAGGGCCAACCAAATTGCTTAAAGCCCCAAAACATTGATGGGAAGAAGTCTTGAGGTCAGACCAAAGATCCTGGGCCATCTGAGAGCCAAACGAGGCTCCCAATTCCTCTCACTGGCATATGTTTGTTAGCAAAATTAAACACCCCCAAACACCTTGCAATACTAGCACTCTTTTCATATTAATGCCAGCCTAGCAAAACAGATCCAGTAGTGCTCTTGAAAACAATACTTTTGTTGTTTTATCTATAAAATACAATGAACAAAGATAGGAATATATTTATGTTGCCAGGTCATATATTGGCTTGCCATTATAGAACAAATATAAACTCCAGAGAGGGGTGGGGGACTTAATACGCTTTGAGCTAACTAAATCAATATTAAAAAAAAAAAAAAAAAAAAAGGAGACCCATCTAGTGTCCCTCAGGAGTCAAGTATCTTAAGCTAGATGCTAGGTGGCTACAATCCACTATTAAAAACAAAACAGAGCTCCAGTTGCTGACAAAGTTTCAAAGGCATAATGTGAGACAAGGGTAGTATCCAAGCTTCCTTTTAAATCCTGAAGAACCCTTGGATGTATACCATCAGGATGCGTTGATTTGCCGCTCTTAATTTTGTTCAGTCTTCCCATGACAGCTTCTTGAGTTAACCCAATATCTGATAATTGCATTGTTTTATTAGTTACTTATGGAGACTATTCTACCATTCCTTGCTCCCTTGTATATACGGATGCAAATAAAGTGTTTAAAACATCGTCCTTTTCCTTATCCTCACTAATAAACTCACCTATCTCATTTTTGAACAGTCCAATGCACTCCCTCTTGTTCACATCTTCCTGTAAAAAGGACAGAACAGTCGACAGATAAAAATCCTGTGAGGACAGATCCCACACTAAGAGTGGAAGACAGACCAAATCTTGTGGTAAGCCTTAGAGGAAACAGGTTTCAGACATTGAATCATAGTGGCAACCACTTCAGGAGAAAATCCGTTCTTCCTCAAGATTGATGATTCAATCGCCAAGCCGTCAAACCCAGACGCTCCACATTCTCCTTCTACAGATAGCCCTGCAGGAAAAGATCCGGTCTGCTTGGAAGTCGAAACTGTACACACAGACGGGTCCAGCAACACCGGAAACCAGGGTTGCCAGGGCCAGCATGGAGCAACTAGGATGACCGGAGTCCTCTCTATCCGTAGCTTCCTCAGATCCCTGGGGAGCAGGGGATGAGAAGGAAAAATGTAGGCTAAATGAACCTCCCAAGGAATTGACAGAGCATCCACTGTGTAAGCCAGAGGGTCCATCCATCGAGATCAAAAACACCAGAACCTTCCATCTGGTGGAAATCAGGTTGATCCAGGGAAGTCCCCATCTCTGAACGATGAGGGCGAACACTTCCTGGTGAAGCTCCCACTCTCCATTGCCCACGATGTGTCGACTTGACAAGTCGGCTAAGGCGTTTTCTATTCCTGGAATATGTACTGTGGATATGGCAGGCACATGTTCTTCTGCCCAGGCCTTGACCTCTAACCAAGCCGAGAGACTTCTGGTGCCGCCTTGCTTGCTGAAGAAAGCCACAGCTGTGGCGTTGTCAGACTGGACACAAACTGGACAGCCCCCAAGATGAGGCGACCAATACCTCAGATTGTGGAATATCGCCCAGAGTTCCAGAGCACAGACTGGTAGGGGAGATACCTCCACTGACCAAAGACCCTGGACATTTAGGAGACCCAGGACTACTTCCCATCCCGATAGGATGGTATCCGTCATCACTGTGGTTCAAATTGGGAACACAAAGGGTCTTCATTCCTTAACCACCAAGGAAGATTCAACTCTACATGTAAGGGAAGGGAGACTGATAACGGATTTATCTACGTTTCCTTAGCAGATGTGAATCACAAACCTCAGTAGTACCATCGAGTAAGCAATCGCAAATGGTACTGCCTCCGTCATGGAGATCAATGTCCCCACCAGAGAAGTCAACTTTTTGGCTTGAACGGACTCGCGAGCCAGAACTGAGGATACAGTGTTGGTGATCTGATGAACC
Organism: Rhinophrynus dorsalis; assembly: GCA_037306005.1. Lineage (NCBI taxonomy): Eukaryota > Metazoa > Chordata > Amphibia > Anura > Rhinophrynidae > Rhinophrynus > Rhinophrynus dorsalis. The sequence continues at coordinate 111,914,726 of CM074725.1, forward strand.
ACATCCTCCATCAGAAAGACCATTTCAAGCAAGGTATCGAATAGAAAACCCAGGAAGACCAATCTGCGTGATGGGACCAGGTTCGACATGACCATGTTCAGAACCCAACTGAGACAGGTAAGTGTGTGAATGCAGTCCTGTACCTGCTGGTGGAGGAGTGCCCCAAAAGGGGCCTTCAAGAGTAAGTCAGCCCAGTACAGGTTTACCTGAATTCCCCTTGTGTGTAAGACTGAAAACAAAGCACCCAAGACACAGATAAATGCCTACGGAGCTGTGGTCAAACTAAAAGGAAGAGCCAATAACTGGAAGTGCCCCCTGTCGCAAGCAAACCTGATGTACCGCTGGCTCTCCGGATGAATAGCAATGTGTAGGTAGGAGTCTAGCAGATCCAAGGAAGCCAGAAAATAGGATTTTAGTCTTACCTGTTAAATCCTTTTCACTTAGTCCATACAGGTCACTGGTACTCTGGGAGGCGTAAGTCCCCTTTAATAGGCAGGAACAACTATGCAAATGATTTGCAAGGGGCGGAGCCTCCCCTCTTACTTAAGCCACCTTCTGGCCAGAGCCACTTAGATTGATTTGAGACCCTAAAACTGACCTCAGGTAAGCAAAAAGAAAGACTCCTGTGAGCATGCCCGAACGGTCTCCCACTGGATGCCACAGGAGAGCCAAGACTGGTCCCTTGACAGGGTGGGAGACCAGTGACCTGTATGGACTAAGTGAAAAGGATTTAACAGGTAAGACTAAAATCCTATTTTCACTGTCGTCCAATACAGGTCACTGGTACTCTGGGATGTACAAACATTGAGCTGATCCAGAGGCGGGAAGTAAGGCAAGGACCAGGCGCAAGGCCCAAGTCACTAGAACTGCTATGACCAGTTAATAACATAGCCCAAACTGTAAGTGTCAACGGACACCAATCAAGGGAACAATCCCTGAACTAACACAGCACACGGAACCAGAGCCAACCGGGCTCAACGGTAAGGAAGCACTAAGGATCACAGAGCGGAAGACCTACACAGGCAAGACTGCCTCCAGGACCTTCCTTCCAAAACTGGCATCAGCCGAAGCCAGTACATCAACTCGATAGTGCTTAGAAAAAGTGTGCACAGAGGACCAAGTGGCCGCTCTGCACAGTTGATCAGCAGAAGCTTGATTCTTGTAGGCCCAAGAGGCCCCAATAGATCTGGTGGAATGGGCAGTCACCCGAAAGGGAACATGCTTATTCCTCAACTTGTAGGCTTCACGGATAGTAGCCTTAATCCAAGAGGCAATGGTAACTTTGGAAGCCGGTCTCCCTGCCCTAGGCCCCTCAGGAATGACGAACAGAGCGTCAGACTTCCTGATAGACTCGGTGCGATGAACATAAAACTTGAGGCAACGCACCACATCCAACAGATGGAGATCTCTTTCCTTGTCAGATGAAGGATTAGGGCAGAAAGAGGGAACCACAATCTCCTGATTGATGTGAAACTCGGACACAACCTTGGGTAAGAATTCCTTGGTAGTGCGAAGCACAGCCTTATCCTTGTGGAACACCAGGTAAGGAGGTTTACAAGACAAGGCCTGTAACTCTGCTACCCGGCGTACTGACACAACAGCCAAAAGGAAGGCCATCTTCCAAGTCACAAGACGTAATGGAATGGAAGCCAAGGATTCAAACGGTGGTCGCTGGAGAACTCCCAGCACCAAATTGAGGTCCCACTGGGGAGCAGGACTCTTGAAGGCAGGTCGAACACGAGTCACACCTTGGAAGAAAACTTTCACATCAGGAAGGATAGCAATCCTTTCCTGGAAAAACACAGACAAGGCAGAAGTCTGAACTTTGAGGGAACTCAGACTGAGCCCCTTATCCACACCGTCCTGCAAGAAGGCCAGGACAGTGGGAAGATGGAATTCAAGGGATAACTTCTTATCAGAACACCATGTCACAAAAGTTGACCATATGCGATGATAGATCTTGGAAGACACAGGCTTACGAGCACTGAGCATAGTCGACACCACAGAAGGAGAAAATCCTTTCTTAGCTAGAATCGAGGATTCAACCGCCATGCCATCAAATGGAGAGAGTGAACATCCTCCTTCCACAGATACCCCTGAAGAAGTAGGTCCGGACGGGCAGGAAGCGGGATCGGATCCGTCACTGACATGGCCATCAACTCCGGATACCAGGACTGGCGAGGCCAGTTTGGAGCGATCAGGATGACAGGACAGCGTTCTCTCTTCAACTTCTGGATAACTCTGACCAATAGAGGAAGAGGAGGGAAGATGTAAGCCAGGGGGAAGTCCCAAGGGATCGACAAGGCATCCACTGCTAGAGCAAGGGAGTCCCTCAACCGGGAACAAAACACCGGAACCTTCCTGTTGTGTCTGGTAGCCATCAGATCCACCACAGGCATCCCCCACCGTTGAGTGAGCATGTGAAACACCTCTGGGTGAAGAGCCCATTCTCCGCTGTCGACGGTGTGACAACTGAGGAAGTCTGCCATGACGTTGTCTACGCCTGGAATATGAACTGCAGAGATGACAGGCACGTGATCTTCTGCCCAAGACAAAATATCCTTGACCTCCCACCAAGCGGAACCGCTTCTTGTGCCGCCTTGCCTGTTGATGTAAGCCACCGCCGTGGCGTTGTCGGACTCCACTCTGATCGGAAGACCGGTCAATTGAGACTCCCAGTGCCTCAGGGCTAGCCGGACAGCTCGAAGTTCCAGAACATTGATGGAGAGCATGGATTCCTCCAGACCCCATTTCCCCTGAGCACTGAAGCGACCCCAGACTGCACCCCAGCCCCGAAGGCTGGCATCCGTGGTGACTGTGGTCCAATGAGGAACTAGAAAGGATCTCCCTTTCAGGAGATGAGAGAGATCTAACCACCAGTGCAGACTCGACTCGACATGAGGAGGAAGATAAACAGACAGATGTTGATGATCTGGATGATTCTTGCACGTCTGGATCACAAATCTCTGAAGATCCCTGGAGTGGGCCATGGCAAATGGTACTGCTTCGATCGTGGAAATGAACTTCCCCACTAAAGACGACAACTTCGGTACTGGAATTTCGTCCATGTCCAGAATCCCAGCCACTCTGACGGCTATCTGGTGAGCCACGTCCTCTGGAAGAAACACCATGCATTGGCGAGTGTCGAACAGGAGACCCAGGAACAGAAGCCTCTGAGATGGAACAAAGTCCGACTTGTCCAGATTCAGGATCCAGCCATGACGGTTCAGGGTGTGCATGCACATCTGTAATTGCTGATGGAGAAGCTCCGCTGAGGAGGCCTTCAGTAGGAGATCGTCCATGTAGGGGGTCACTCTGATCCCATCCTGATGGAGCACCGCTATCAAGGAGCCCAACACCCTCTGGAAGACCTGAGGGGCTGAAGTCAGCCCAAAGGGGAGTGCTGCAAACTGAAAGTGTCCCCTGTGGCAGGCAATCCTGAGATACCGCCTGCTCTCTGGATGAATAGGGATGTGAAGATAAGCATCCTGAAGGTCCAGGGAGGCAAGAAACTCCCCTGGAGACATTGCTGCAATCACAGAGCGCAGGGACTCCTGGCGGAAGTGGGAAGTCACCACATAGGCATTGAGATCTTTGAGATCCAAAATGGGACGAGCTCCTCCGTCCTTTTTGGCTACCACAAACAGGTTGGAATAAAATCCTGAACCTGTGTCCCCTTGAGGAACCGCCTCCAGGACCTCTTTGTCCAAGAGATCCTGAATAGCGTCGAACAGACGTCTTTTTGTGGGTTCCTGAGAAGGACGAGTAAAATGGAACCGAAAAGGAGGAAGGGAAGAGAAAGGGATCCTGTATCCCTCTGACACCACCTGAAGAACCCACGGGTCCGCCACTGACTCCTCCCAAGTCCGGCGAAAGATGCGGAGACGACCGCCTACAGCCGGATGCGGACCCGGGTTCGGCGAGTCATGCCAAAGCAGTCTTGGAGGTCTTGGCCTTGGGGGCAACTTTGGGCTTCCAGGACTGTTTGGGCTTGGAGGAGGAGCGCGTAGTGGGAGGACCCGTTTGGGCCGAGGAGCGTGTCTCAGTCTGAAAGGAACGAAAGGACCGATTGCGTTTGGCTGGAAACTTTTTCTTAAAGACTGAGGGTAGAAGAGTACTTTTACCGCCAGTAGCCTCACTGATCATTTCTTTGAGTTCAGACCCAAAAAGCAAATTCCCCTGAAAGGGCAAGGAAAGCAAGGCTTTCTTAGAGGCTGTATCAGCAGACCAAATTTTCAGCCAAAGGGCGCGTCTAGCCACCACAGAAGAAGTGGAGGCCCTCGCCATCATGCGCACAGCATCAAAAGCAGCGTCAGCAACATAGTTCTGAGCTTCAGTGATATTAGCAAGTAGCTGCAACTGTTCAGATACTGGTGCATCCTGGCGAACTGCTTCAGTCAGTCGTTCAGTCCAGGCCGCAATGGCTCTATTAACCCATGCCACAGCAAAGGTTGGGCGCATGGCAGTGCCAATGGAGGCAAAAATAGATTTAAGAGAAAGCTCTAGCTTTTTATCCGTCCAATCCTGCAGGGCAGAGGCATCTGAGACAGCCAAAGCGGTAGATTTGGATAGTCTAGAAACAGGAGCATCCACCTTGGGAGGATGAACCCATTTTGCCAGCTCAGCCTCAGGAAAAGGGTAAAGTTTAGCAAACTTTTTGGAGACAGAGGAAGATCTATCAGGATTCTTCCATGCCTCAGAGACCAGACGGGCAAGAGTAGGGTTAGTTGGGAAACAAACAACTGGCTTAGATGGCTTTTTCTGAAAAACATCAGTAGGATCATAAGTGGATTCCTGAGTCAGAGGAAGGTTGAGCGTATTCAGAACCGCTCTGATCAGACCCTCAGCCGAAACTTCGGGGTCACACTCATAGGGGTCCCCAATGGACCTGTTAGATTCAATAACAGTACATTCCTCAGCATCAGAATCCTGTAAGAGTTCTTCTTCAGAAGAATCAGTGACATCAGGAGCTCCCTGTGGCTTAGGCAGGGAGGTCCTGATGGTAGAGGGGGTCTGCCAGACCTGAATCTGAGAGGGAAAGAGTTGAAGCGTGGATCTGAGATCCCTAGTGGCAGCTTTAAACTCCCTCACCCAAGATGGCTCAATAGCGTGGCTGGGAAGCCCAGGGTTGCTATCTTGACCAGTACAATTAGGGCATAGATCCCCCACATTATCGCTATCCAGCCCAATGTGGCAAGAGGAGCAAAACGCCATGGGGGTAGCAGACCCCCCATCCTCCTTAGACTTGGGTCTAGCCCCTAGCTCCAGTGAAGTAGACATGCTCACAGCGTCAATATACCCCACTAATAACACTATCACCCAGAAAAAGTGTAAATGATTAAAGTTTCACCCCAGAAATGTCTAAAATCGGACTTATCTGGCCAGCGAAGGGTTAATCTGTTGAGGAGAGAGAAGGCTCGGTCCCTGCGTAGTGTACTCGCCTAGGAAAAGTACCACAAAATGGCGGCCGTCATCACAGCCAATCAGAAACGAGCGCGAACCAAGCGCTCATGGGAAATATAGTTTTCCCTTACAAGTACCCCAAACAGTGCCTGAAGCCCCCCTGAACACCCCACATAAATAAAACACATTTCGGATGATAGAGCAGGAGCCTAGCATTAAAATGAGCCCTCTCTGAAGTTGCTGTGACAAGCGGTTCCAGAGATATGTCCCACACTGTGAATTCTCATAGAGAGTAAAGGAGCCCTTGCGTCTGAGCGGGAAAAAGCCGCGCTTAAAGGCGCGGAACACCATTTTTAATAAAGTTTAGGAAAACAATAAAAAGTGCCCAAACAAGCATGAAACACATGAGAAACATAAATAAATGAATACCCAAAGCTCCAAAACCCAGAGAATACCACAGAAATTGCATAAAACAGTAATAATGCAATAGAAACACCCTATGAGTGCTGGAGTGTATTAAAACTCCCAAATACAAGCCCATCAAAGGGACACTGTGGGGACAAGTGGACCTTCAGCACTCAATGGGTGACTCACCTTTCCTGCAGGACTTCTGTCTTCAGGTGACCATGATAAGGTGGGAAAGAACCAGAGGTAAATTCCCCAGTAGGGGAGCTGCTTAACACAAGCTGTCCCCTCTTCAGGGCATAAGGTCCACAGAAATCCCTGGAAGCTGCACCAGCCACTTTAAAGAGGGCAATTCACAGCCATGGTCACCCTCCTAATGGTGGTATTCCATATTTGAATAAAAAAATAATAAAACACTAAGATGCAAAGATGTTCTCTACCTGGTGTGCAAGCACACCAGGAACAAATCAATCTGAGTGGCTCTGGCCAGAAGGTGGCTTAAGTAAGAGGGGAGGCTCCGCCCCTTGCAAATCATTTGCATAGTTGTTCCTGCCTATTAAAGGGGACTTACGCCTCCCAGAGTACCAGTGACCTGTATTGGATGACAGTGAAATGAGATTTTTCTTACCGATATTTGTATTTCTTTTGTGTCACTACACGGCATTAAGATTGGGTTGTCTCCTCCGCCCTCCAGCTGGGTAGGACTTCCTGAAACTTTAAATACGTGCTTCCTGTTCCAGTTTTCCTTTTGGACAAGCTGTAAAATAGAGCAGACATATTAAAGAAGGGTAGGGTATGCCGTGTAGAGACACAGAAGAAATACAAATAGTGGTAAGAAAAATTTCTCCTTTCTTCTGTGTTCCGCCCCGGCATTAAGATCGGGACTTGAAAAGCAGTGACCAAGTGAAGGGTGGGAACAAACATAAGGAATTATTAGAACAGGAAGGATATTACCAGATCTAGGTCGGGATAACTGCTTCCAGGACTTTTCTTCCATAATTGGCATCTGCCCAAGACTGGACATCCAAATGATAATGCTTAACGAAAGCAGATAAGGAGGACCAGGTAGATGCCATACATATGTCTGCAGGCGAAGCATCAGCTTTTCTAGCCCATGAAGTGGATATGGCTCTAGTGGAATGGGCCTTCAGGTTTTTTGGGGCCCGAAGACCAGCATCCAAATATGCTAGTCTAATGCACTCAGTGATCCACTTGGGGACAGAGGCTTTAGAAGCTGAATTGCCTTTGAGCCTGCCTTGAAAATATATAAAAAATGAACCTGAGGATCTGAAGTCTTTTGTTCTGCTTACATAAATGTAGAGGGCCCACACCAAATCCAGATTATGGAATTGCCTTTCCTTGTCTCCTGTAGGACTGGGGCAAAAGGAAGGCAGAACAATTTCCTGGTTGAGGTGGAACTCTGAAATGACTTTTCCTCTGAAGGAAGACTTGGGTTTCAGAACAACCTTATCCTGGTGAAAGGACTCTCACAGGACAGGGCCTGTAACTTGTTAACCCTTTGGGATGAGGTTATGAGGTTACTTTAAAGTAAGGAACTTCAAATGAATGTCTTCTAGTGGTTCAAAAGTCTTTGATTTAGATAATTGATCAGGAACCACATGCAAATCCCATGGGGGAATAATATTGTGAATAGTGGGCCTGATTTTGGAGATAGCCCTTAGAAATCTTTAAGTCGCGATCCATCAAATGGATTGCCAGAATAGCAGGCAACGAGGACACCTGAACTCTGATAGAAGCCGGTCGCAGTCCCATCTGGAAACCATCCTGTATGAAGTGTAATATCTTGGGAATAGTAAGAGATCCTGTGGGAACTTGGATTTTAGCCAAGCAGAAAAGGTGGACCATATTCTGGAATAGACCTTAGAGGTAGATCTTTTTCGACCAGCAATGATGGTATTTGCTACGGCATCTGATACTCCTTTCTGCTTCAGCATGGACCTCTCAGTCTCCAAGCCATCAGATGTAGGAAGGCAGGATCTGGACGACAAACTGGCCCTTGCATCAAAAGTGTAGATGCTTGAGGTAGCTCCCATGGTGGAGCTATTGACATTGTTATCAGGAACGAGTACCGTGGTCTCCTGGGCCACTTGGGTGCAATCAGGATGATGTCCGCTTGATCCCTCCTGATTTTCCTGATGACATCCACCAATATTGAGAATGGTGGAAATATGTAAGCTAGGTGGTAATGCAAGGGTAGTTTGAGAGTATTGTGTCCTACAGAGTGCTGATCCCTCCATCTGGATAGGTATTTTGGGCATCTTGCATTTTCTTTTGAGGCCATCAAGTTATCTCTGGTTGACCCCACCGACAGGAAATTTGTCTTTAGATGTGAGGGTCCAGTGACCATTCTCCTGGTACTATTGGACTCCTACTGAGATAATCTGCTATGGAATTGTCTTTCCCTGAAATGTGGGATGCTGAGATGCCTCTGAGGAACTTTTCTGACCAGAGAAGGATCCTGTTTGCGTCTTTGAACAGGCTGCAACTCCTTGTTCCTCCCCGATTTCTTAGGCTGCAACTCCTTGTTCCTCCCCGATTTCTTATGTACATGATGGTGGGGAGATTGTCAGAGTGAATCATCACCCATTTTCTTTTGAGTTTTTGAATGTGCTGAATACTGTACCATACTGCTCTCATCTCTACAATGTTTATGTGTAGCACCTTTTCTAATTGTTTCCATCTGCCTTGGAAGAACATTGACCTCCAAGTTCCCCCCCAGCCTGTCAGGCTGGCATCCGTAGTTAGGATTTCCCAGTTGTGATCTTCCAGACTGGAACTCGTCATAAAGTTTTTCCTTCTGTTGCCACCACACTAGCTCCTTTCGAGTGGACTGCAAAAGCGGTATCCTTTGGGATGCGTTCCCAGAATCTCTGTTCCAAAATTGTAAAAAGTTGAGTTGGATGTGGCGAATATCTACCCGGGACCAAGGAACCACCTGTGTTGCTGATGCCATGTTGCCCAATAATTCCATAAAGTCTTGGGACGTATGAACAAGATACGCTTTGAAAAGTTTTACTTTCTTTAGAATGCGCTTGACTGTCTCCCGTCAATCATACAGTCTCTGCCTGAGAATTCGGTTGTAGCCCTAAGCAAGGTTATCAATCTGGAAGGAACTAGCTGGCTCTTTTCTTCCTTTATCAACCATCCCAGGTGGTGCAGGTGTTCCAAGGTCTGATTGGTGTGTTGAATTGCCTTTAGCGGAGATGCTGCCAAAATCATGTTGTCGTCAGACTAAAGGGAAGAGCTGGAAACAAAGTGCCCTTGGTCGCAGGCAAATCTGAGACACTGCCGGCTCTCTGGATGAATGGCGATGTGTAGATATACATCCTGAAGATCCAGAGAAGCAAGGAATTCCCCTGGAAGCATAGCAGCAATCTCTGTCCTCAGGGACTCCTGGTGATAATGAGACCTGATCACGAAGGAATTGAGATCCTTCAAACCCAAAATGGGACGACAACCACTGTCCTTTTTGGAGACCACAAAGATGTTTGAGTATAAACCCATACCTCTGTCCTGAACTGGAACAGGATCCAGAACATCCTCATCCAGAAGGGCCTGGATAGCGCTGTTCGACAGATAGTTTCTCTGCTCCCTGCGGCGTATGAGGGGGAAAAAGTGAACAGGAGGAAGAAAGACGAAAGGGAACCTGTACCCTTCTGCCACCACCTGTAAAACAAACAGGTGCGCCACTGAATCCTCCCAGACACTGTGATACTGGCGCAGACAGCCACCCACAGCCGAATGGGGACCTGGGTTTGGCGAGTCATGCCAGAGAAGTCTTGGAAGCCTTAGAATTGGAGGAGACCTTGGGCTTCCATTGCTGTTTTGGCTTGGAGGAGGCACGTGGAGCTGAGGGAACCACCTGGTTCGCCAGACGTGTCTCAGTATGGAAGGAACGAAAAACCTGTTACACTTGAGAGGTGTTTTCTTCCTGGGGGCCAAGGGCAGATGGATACTCTTATCCCCGGTGGCCTCACTAATCAGATCCTTAGATCCTTATTTGGGCCAGATCTTAACACTTGAGATCATTAACTTTATGTTTCAATTTAATATAATGCCTGGCAATTGGGAATCTTTTCAATTGTTGCTCAGTCAATATATTCTTCAACCCTCTAATAATAAAGGAGCGATGTTCTCTTAATTGCTCCTTAAACGGTCTACTTGGTTGGTCTTATAGGAATTGTATACTTATCCGTGGGATCTGAGCTCACTAATTGATCCCTCAAATTTCTGCCTCTCTTGTATGCTATTCTGGGTGGTGTTTTGAAAACATGTCCTATTCAGCATCTCCGGACAGAAGGTTCCAGTGTTTATTAATAGACCTCCTGAGGACAGTCGATACATCAGAGAACGTGGTTACTATTGTCATCCGTTCAGAATCCCCTAATTCAGGTCTCCTTGATGGTTCCAGAAGTGTGTGGCGATCCATGGCTGCCACTTGATTGATACATTTATTGATTTAATCAACACCATATCCTCGACTCTTACAATTTGTTGCCCATGTTGTTTAACTGCACTTCAAGATGTTCTTGATTAGAGACAATTCGCTGGGACTCTGATGAGTTGCGATTTGGGTAACCCTCTTTTTAAGGCTATTGGATGTTGACTTTGTGACTTCAGTAGCGAATTCCTATCGGTAGGTTTAACGTATAAATTAGTTTCAATGCTCCTCTTCTGTCCTATTGATGAGGACATCTAAATAATTAATCTCATGAACACTAATTCACTGTGAACCTGATAGGGCCCTGCATACTGTTAAGTTGTTCCACAAATTCCAATAACTTGATTTCACCTCCTAGCCACACTATAAATAAATAGTCTATGAATCTTACATAGAACTTGATGTAATCCCTATATTTGGAATCCATGATATTACTCTTTTCATATTGCCACATGTAAGAATCAGCTTAGCTCGGTGTCGACGGGTACCACAACGCCATCCCAGCTGTTTGCACAAAAATATTTTCAAATTTGAAATAATTTTGGGTCAATAGAAGATCAATCATCCCTACAATATAGTCCATTGTTTCAGCCAAATATTGATTACTTTCATCCAGGAGTTGCCATACAGCTGTTTTACCTCCCTCGTGGGGGATTCATGTATATAAACTAGTGACATCCATTGTCTCCAGAAGTACTTCATCAGTATCCCATTCAATAGATTCAAAAAATCAGTAGGGTGTTTGATAAATGTAGGAATATTTCTAATCAAAGGCTGTAAAATGTAATCAACATATTGGGCCATTGTATACATCAAGGAACCTCTAGCAGAAACTATTGGTCTACCAGGGGGGTTGTTCAGTGACTTATGTACATTTAGGAGGCAGTATATTACTGGAGTAACCGGATGTCTCGCGTAAATGTCGCGATCTCTGGGGTAAAAATACCATCTTCAACACCTCTTGAGATGTATTCATCTACTATCCCTTTATACATATTGGTAGGGTTAAAGTGTATCAGTTTGTAACCATTGGTGTCCCCCAGTTGTCTCCTTACCTCCTCTCTATATCTGCTGTAATCTTGTATAACAATCCCTCCACCTTTATCTGCTGGATGGATTATGTTGGATTTGTTTTCTCTCAGCAAATTGATGGCCTTTTTCTCCCGCAGTAATATTGAAGTATTTAGGTTTCCCAGAATCTATTTTACACATCACCTCCTGATTGATCAGTATGTTGAATGCCTTAATTGATGCATCATTTGTCCTGGGATCGAAAGAGCTTCTCACTCAGAATGGATTGTCTTAATTCTTTGATGTGCATGGCATCCTTAAAGTCTTTGAGATTTAATTTTTGCTGTAAACGGTATAATTCTATCTCCGTATGAAATTTATATGGCCTTTGAGTAGGGACAAAACTGAGTCCTTTATTCAAAACCTGAGTTTCCTCTGGAGTCAACTGATAACTTGATAAATATTATTGCTTCTGACACTGCGGCATCAGTGGGGGTCTCATATCTCTCATTTCTTTTCCTGTTCTTCCTTTTGCCCCTCCGGATCCTCCTTCCAAGGGGCTCTGCTCCTCGTTGTTACTCCTAAAAAAAGTCCGTCATGACCTCCGCTGTTGTCTTTCTTATTTCTCTGTTATCCATCTCTTCCTCAGAGCCAGAGCTGAATATCTCTCTTAATCCTTGTCTGGGCTTCCAACCTCTCCTTTTTCTTAACATTGGACGATGGGTTTGTAACTCTGTATTTGTAGACCAGCAGCTCTTCTCTAAACTTGTGAACCATATTATCAAGTTTCTCAAACCATTTGTTGTCCTTGTCTGAGGTCAATATATTTGTTTTCTCTTCCACAAGTCTATCTATACATGTTCTACATTTCTTGAGTTCAATCCCCACTTATTGGACCACCACCAACATGAGGTCCATGAAACATTGATTCAAAATGTTGCACCAACTGTCACAAAAAGTGAAGTTTACTCACAGATATTTGTATTTCCTCTGTGTTCTTCTATGGCATAGAGTGGGGGCTTTGGCTCCGCCTTCCAGCTGGGTAGGACCAATTGATTTCTTTTAAATCCGTTCGCCACCTCTCCTCTACAGTTATACAGTTGTCCAAGCTGAAAGATACAAGATGTTAAAGATGTATTATAGTTGGCTAACAGTTTTAGATCCTGTATGTTGTGGAACCGATACAGACACCGTAATGACCTAGGGTGGGTTGCCATGGAAGGACACAGAGGAAATACAAATATCTGTGAGTAAATTTCACTTTTCCTCTGTGTCCTGTCCCCGGCACAGAGTGGGGACTTACCAGAGCAGTACACATATAGGGCTGGGTAACAAGTTCAGATCTGGATAGCTGCTTCAAGCACCTTCCGTCCGAACCTGGCGTCTGCTGATGCTTGTAGGTCCAGTCTGTAATGAACGTTGAGACTGAAGACCAGGTTGCTGCTTTGCATATGTCTTCTGGAGATGCTGAAGCTTTAAGGGCCCAGGAGGTTGACATAGCTCTAGTACAGTGCGCATTAAGACCCTGAGGCGGGTCCTGATTCGCACTTTCATATGCTATAGTAATACAGTCACGTATCCACCTGGCAATAGAAGGCTTCGAGGCTGCCGTCCCTTTGACTTTTCCTCCAAAATGGACCAGGAGATAGTCAGATTTACGGAAGTCCTCTGTTCTGGAAAGATAGACCTGCAAACACCTGACCAAGTCCAGGTTGTGTAGTTTCTTTTCCCGTTCATGCACCGGATCCGGGCAAAGAGAAGGGAGCACAATATCCTGACTGAGGTGAAATTGAGAAATCACTTTTGAATGAAATGAGGGTTTTGGTCGTAGTACCACTTTATCTTGATGAAAAGTGAGGAAGGGAGGTTTTGCAACTAGTGGTTGTAGTTCACAAACTCTCCTTGCTGATGTTATTGCAATGAGAAATGTAGTTTTTAGTGTGAGAAATTTTAATGGTACCTGTTGGAGAGGTTCAAAATAGGGGTGAGAGGCCAATTGTTGCAACACTAAGTTGAGGTCCCATGGAGGTATAGTATCTCTAATAGTTGGTTTAACTTAGAGATGGATGTGATGTAGCGTCTGATAAGATAATTATCTGAGAAGGGTGTGGCCAGAATAGCAGACAAGGCTGATAGCTGTACCTTTAATGATGCCGACTTCAATCCCTTTTGGAAACCCTCCTGCAGAAAGTCCAGAATCTTTGCAGGAGATATGGAGGAACAGTCTAGATTATTATAAGAGCACCATTTGTGAAAAATGGACCATACTCTATAGTATATTTTAGTGGATGCAGCCTTACGACCTCTTAGTATAGTGTCAATTACTGGATCTGAGATGCCCTGTAACCTTAACGATTGCCGCTCAGCCTTCAGGCCATGAGCTTGAAGAAGGCCGGGTCTGGATGTTGTAAATGACCCTGAAGTAGAAGGTCCGGTGTCACTGGGAGCTGCAAGGGAGGTCTGAGCGACATTCGAAGAACGTCCGGAAACCATGGTTTTCTTGGACAGGATGGGGCAATTAGTATCACTTCCGCCTTGTCTTGCCTTATTTTCCTGATGACATCTGACAGAAGGGAAAGAGGAGGAAACAGGTAGGCCAGGTTGAATTGCCATGGAATTTTTAAGGCATCCTGTCCGAGAGCTTGAGGTTCCTGCCATCTGGACAGATACTGGACTCGTTTTCTGCTGTTTTTTGTGGCCATGAGGTCTATTTCCGGAAGACTCAGGTTGGATATGACAAATTGGAATACCTTTGGATTTAATTCCCATTCCCCTGGATCTATCAGATTCCGGCTGAGATAGTCTGCTTGTGTATTCAGTCGACCTGATAGAAATGAGGCTGTGAGCATCAGTGTTTCTCTGCCCATAGGAGGATTTTGAGTGTCAAACTGTTCAGTTGGTTGCTGCGAGTTCCCCCTTGATTTAGGATGTATAGAACTGCCATAGAGTTGTCTGATCTGCTTAGGACAGGCAGGTTCCGAAGTTCATGACTGAAGTGCTGTAATGTCTTCCAGACTGCTAGGAGTTCTAACATATTGATGTGGAGCTTGTTTTCTTGGGGACTCCACGTGCCTTGAATTGTCTTGTTCTTCCATATTCCTCCCCAACCGCTCCCACTGGCATCTGTGTGAAGAATCTGCCATTGTGGGTCCGCCAGATTCCTTCCTTTGAGATGTGTGCACTGCGTCCACCAATTTAGTTCCAATCTGATTTGTTTTGATACTGGAATCAGTTGCCGGAAGTTGAGAGGTTGTTTTTTGTAATATTTTAGATAGTGTAGCTGTGTTTTGCGGGTATGAATCCTTGCCCATGGGATGACCTGATATGTGGATGCTAGGTGTCCCAGGAGTCTGGAAAAGGATTTCGCTGTTTGTTGTCTTTTGTGACGAAACTGAAGCACATGATTGATGACTCTGTTGTTGGTCCGATGACAGGAACGCCTATCCCAGTTGAGTGTTGAACTGAATTCCCAGAAATACTAGGTTCTGAGAGGGAATCAGAGAGCTCTTGTTGTAGTTTATAATCCAGCCTAGTTTTTGACGCTGGGATATGCATGTTTTGGTGCTGTTTAAAGCCTTTTGGAATGACGTTTCTATTATCAGTATGTCGTCCAGGTATGGTATAATTCTGAGCAGGTGGTGTTGTCTGAGGAATGCCATGACATTCGACATGATCTTTGTGAAGACCCGGGGAGCTGGGGCGAGTCCAAATGGTAATACTCTGTACTGGAAGTGCATGCCGAAGATGTGGAATCTTAGGTACTTGCGATGTTGTTGCTGAATCGGCACATGATAGTATGCGTCTTTCAGGTCTATTCGCGTTAGATATGCTTCTGGTTGAATCAATATGAGTGTAAATGCAACAGTCTCCATCTTGAAGTGGTGTGGTTGTAGAAATGCGTTGAGGTCTTTCAAGTCCAAGATGAGGCGAAGTTCCCTTGTAGGCTTGATAGCATAGAAAAGAGTCGAACAAAAGCCCCTGAATCTCTGATGATGAGGGACTTTTTCTATCACTCTGTTCAGTAGGGACTGTAAGGCCTGTTTCATTTGTTGGGTTCTTGATTTCGGTCTTAATTTTGAAGTCTGGAATCGATGTGGAAGGAGGGCAGTCTTGAAATCCAGTAAGTACCCCTTCTGAATAATTTCCCATACCCATTTGTCCGGATGGATGCAAGACCAGGCCAAATGGAATTCCTCCAGTCTGCCCCCTACTGGAGGAGAAAGGGGAAGACTGGCTTCACTGGGGAAATTGTCCTCTTCGCTGGAAATCTCTGCGATTTCCAGGCCTTTGGGATATTTGAGCTCCTCTTTTCCTTTGTTCATATGCTCTCCCTGGTCTGTAGCTGCGTGCTTCACGAAAGGACTGTCGTCTGAATTGGGTCGATCTCACTGGAGATCTTCTCATCTTATCTTGTGGCAGGAATGGACTTTTCTCTCGTAAAGATCTTTTAATTATATCTTCAAGTTGATCCCCAAACAACTTGGCTCCCGTGAATGGAGGACACACCAGCTTATTCTTAGATGAGGGGTCCACTTCCCATGCTTTTATCCACATAGCGCGTCTGGCTGTAACTGAAAGATGATGATCTTGCCAATAGACGAATATTGTCAAGTGAGGAATCACAGGAATAGTTGATTGCATCTTTGATGATTGTTAAATCTTTTAGTATACGAGCACGTGAAACTGAATATTCTATCTTTTCTTCCAGTTCTGTAAGCCAGATACGTAAGGTTCTAAAGGTGGAGGCCATAGCTGTTGCAGTTTTGAGATTTTGACCGATAGTGGCAAACTGCTTCTTTAATACACTATCTGCTCTCTTCTCCATGGGATCCCTTAGCGTAGTTCCATCCTCAAGCAATATAGTTCTCCTTGAGGTCTGAGCTATTGCTGCATCCACTTTCAGCGGCGTATACCAGTTGGCTGTCTCTTCTTCCACAAACTGGTACATGCGGTGGAATCGCTTTGATATAGCACCTCTTTTCTCTGTTTGCTTCCACTCGCTGTGTATGATGTCATGAATTGAACTATGGACGGGAAACTGAGGAGCGGACCTTTTATAACCTACAAAGGCTGCGCCCATGACATTTAAATCCTTTGGAACATCCGCCAGTCCCAGGGTCTTCCTCATGGTCTTCACTAAGTGATCCATTTTGTCCATGGTAATGCTACCGGATTCCTCCACAAGCTCTCCTCCTTCCGCAGATGACGCTGTAGATTCAATGTCAATATATGCGTCGTCATAGTCGTCCTGAGTACCTGATGGACTTTTCTCTGGATCTGATGTTCTAGGGAGTTTTCTGACTGCCTCTTGCATAGATGCGAATGTGTCCTGCATGGACGTCTTCATCAGGACAAAAAATCCTGGAAGTGGACTGGTACATTTCCTCCAGCAGCCTGCTGTAGACATGCATTACAGAGCTTAGCAGGATCATTTATAGGCCGTGTATTGTTACAACCTGCACAGGCTCTCTTTTGGCCCAGTTTTCTCCTCCTTGGCTGTTTCTGATGCTTTTGATTTTTCAGCTTTGTTATCCTTGGAAGATGACATGATAGCAACTAACCTGTAGAAGTATCTATACAGACTAATGCTTAACACAGGCTTTATCTATAAAAATATAAATTAAAGTATTCGCTTTATAAAGACATACCTGTTTGAGGTCCCCCTCTGCGCTGCTTTATCCTCGTGTGCACCAGATGCCTGCCTCCCAGCGTGCGTTCCACTGCTGGAGCGTTCTGTGACGCTCTTCCTGTTCCTGTATTGAAGAGGTGTGAGCGTGCGTGTGTAGACAAACCCAGCAATTCAACAAGCGATGTGGGGAAGAAGTAGCTGATCGCCCAGCAATAGCCAGTTTCCATTGCCCTGATGCAGACATTGCGCAGACATTGCGCAGAGCCCCGGAGGCTCTGAGTAATGTGCCCACGATTAGGCAGACACATTCATGCAGCGTTTTCACTTGTGGCAGAGAGTGAGGCATAGCCTCCGTCCTCCAGCTGGGTAGGACCAAACAACTGTAGAGGAGAGGTGGCGAATGGATTTAAAAGAAAACAATTGGTCCTACCCAGCTGGAAGGCGGAGCCAAAGCCCCCACTCTATGCTGGGGATAGGACACAGAGGAAACTTCGGATTCAATCGCCCTATAGTCGGTTGGATATTCTGAAGCCTCTCGGGATCATTTTGGACTTATAATATTCATAAAGTGTTACTCCATGCAGATAACACTCCACCTGAAATAGGACATGTTTTTCAACCACCACCCAGAATAGCACACAAGAGAGGCAGAAATTTGAGGGATCAATTAGTGAGCTCAGATCCCACGGATAAGTATACAATTCCTATAAGACCGACCAAGATAGCAGTCTTTAAGTGTGCTGGTTGTGTGAAATGTTCCCATATGATTAATACTGGGACTCTGAGGGTACCTAGAAGTGATATTGATATAAAGATCGAGGATCACATTACTTGTACAACTTCATTTGTCATCTATTTTTTGCTATGTCCCTGTAATACGTGTTATGCTGGGAGAACAAGTAGACCGTTTAAGGAGTGATTAAGAAAACATCGCCCCTTGATTATTAGAGGGTTGAATAATATATCGACTGAGCAACAATTGAAAAGATCCCCGATCGCCAGGCATTATATTACATTGAAACAAAGTTAATGATCTCAAGTGTTACCAGTTTGAAGTAGTTAAGCCAGCAGTTATTTGATATTATTTTAACTATCATCTGTGTATTTTAGCAGTGTTGGTTTCTTTAGGCTTAAACAATCGTTCCCTTGGGTTCGGCAGAGAAGGTGTAAGACAACCGGCGTGCACCTTTCTGACGCCGCACTCAAGATGAGACAAAATTGAGACACATACAGCAGTCTGTAAGGTTGTAGTCCCTGATGAAAGTACCAGAGCGGATTGAAACGTTGAGCCATGATACCAATGTACAAGCGTTTAAGATTTTTCAATAAAGGCGGCTTTTTAGACAAAGGTGTGCTCGACTTCACCAGTTTATATGCTTGATTTACACTTGGTCTGGGGCACCTTATTTGGAACAAAGCATGTGCAGCGACACTTTGAAATCAGGTACTCATAGTGCCCACTCTGGGTACTGAACGCTGTCTTCCATTCATGCCCTTCTTTAGTTGTATGCGTCTCTCAGATCGAGATTTGTGAATCTCTTTGACCCGGTCAAAGAGTTCAGTGATCAGGGGAATAGGATATGCATTCTTTACTAATATCTTGTTTAGACCACGAAAGTTAATGCACGGATGTAATTCTCAGTCCTTCTTGACAAAAAAAAAAAATCCAGCACAAGATGTGGATTTACGAATGATGCCTCTGGCCAGCGCATTCATCCACTGCCTTATTCTCCTCCACAGACAAGGGGTAAGTACGGCCCCTTGGAGGTAACAATTCCAACGCGCAATCACATGGTCTGTGAGGAGGAAGGAACTCAGCCTTACTTTAGCTGAAAACGTCTATGAATGACGTATACTCCTCCGGAAGGGGTGGAGTCTAGGCTTGAGTGACTCTCACGGGACATGATAAACAAGACTTTTCGCATTGTGGGGACCAGGCCACCACATCACAAGTGTGCCAATCTATCCTGGGGTTGTGTTTTTGTACCCAAGGAAACCTCAGGACTATGGCATGGTGTGGAGAATTACTCACCTGAAACTTCAGGGTTTCCGTATGCAGGGCTCCCACCCTCAGGGTTAACAGAGCTGTCTCATGAGTGATATGTGAAGGCTGTAATGGTCTGCCATCAATGACTTCTACGGCAAACGGGGAAACAAGAGGCAACAATTGAATATTCTTCCTGGCTGCAAATTACGCATCTATAAAGCAGCCGGCAGCCTCTGTGTCCAGCAACGCTGAAACGGAGGTGGATTTGTTTGCCCAATAAATACAGCCATTTAGCAAAGGCTTATCCAACAAATTTTCGGGAGACAATGAAATCTTCCCTATCATCTGTCTCTGACTTCCCTTCACATTCGTACATCGCTCAGGGCGAATTGTACATGACCGCTACAAATGACCGGCACTCCCACAATAAAGACACGGGCCTTCCCTTCTCCAAAAGGCTCTCTCCTCCCTGGAAAGCCGGGTGACACCCACCATCCTAGGTTCACCACTCTCAGAAACTAGATCAGGAGGCATGGGAGGAGAGTGAGGATCATGAACACGGGAAGATGTCTCCCCTTGAAGCCTCCGCAGGCTCTCAGTTACAGAGGGTCTCCCCCTGACTATGGCATCCACCTGCATAGGTTCAGCATCGTCCGAAACAAGCCCCAGAGGCGAGGGAGGATAGGGTGGGCCAGAATAATGAGCAGGTACTTTACTTGAGGACCTCTGCAGGTACTCCTTAAAGGAGGGTTGTTCTCTAAATTCTGGTATCCATTAGAATATAAAAGTGAATCAGCCTGTCCAAGTCGTTAGGTAGATCGTGAGCCGCGATCATCTCTTTCATAGTGTCACTGAGTCCTTTAAAAAAAAAAAAAAAAAAAAAAAGGCCATCAGGGCATAGTTATTCCAGTCTACTTCGCCCACCGTGCGATTACCCTGCCACAGGGTCATAAGGTGCTTGGATGCAAAGACCACGCGGCCTGGCCTATCAAAGACTTGTTTAAAAGATTTTAAAAAAACAGAGAAATTGTGAATAATGGGTTTATTAGTCACCCATAGTGGACTGGCCCATGTCAGCACCCTGCCTGTGAGGAGGGATATAAGGAAACCAACTTTACTGCTCTCAGTAGTAAAGGCATCCGGTACTAACTCGAAATATATGCCTAGCTGGTTAAGGAAGCCACGGAAACTATCAGGATCCCCACCATAACGCTGTGGGAGCTGAGCGGAACCAGTCAACCTCTAGACCATGCCTGCGTCAGGAGAGGTTGGAACCACTGGTGCCTGGGAGGTCTCTGGGGGGCCACCATTTGAGTACAAATCTGTTCAAGGATAGCAGTGCGCTGTGAAACAGTCTGCATGGCCAAAGACAACTGATTAATTTGCTGACTCAGTGTCTCCATCCTTTCCAGGATGCTTTGAAAGACTGCATTACTATCACCATCTGAACTCATGGCCCTTGCATACGGTCACGGTTTCGCCAATAACATTCAGGAGTTAGTATGGTATAGTTAAATGCAAAATGTATTAACAGAAAAGTAGAGCACACTATATATACACAAGTAGCAAGAAGAGAGTTACAAGCCAGCGAGCACTGCTATCAGGAATAGTAGGCTGCCAAGCTTGACCACTCTGCTGGAGACTAGGCCTCAGCCACTGGTAGTCTCTGCAGGAACCAGGAGTAGGAACAGGAACACTGGATCTTGATCTGATGGAGAGAGTACCGATTCACTCCTGCAGTCAGTAGGGAGCAATATCTGACTCACACCTGCAGTCAGTATAAGGAAATGGATAACTGGCTCACGCCTGCAGTCAGTATAAGGAAATGGATAACTGACGCAAGCCTGCAGTCAGTATCGGAGATAGTCTATCAAAGCCCCAACTCCGCACTAGATTGGGTGTGTGCTAGGTACAAGGAACAAATGTAATAGTAGTCAAACAGAGCCACAAGTCAGCATCAGAGGGGGTAGTCAGGTTATACACAGTTCAGGTAGTCAGCCAGAGGCACAGGTCTGACCAGGTTGGGTGTCCACTATAGGGATAGACAATAGTCAGACAGAACCACAGGTCAGTACCAGGTTGGCTGGAAGACTAGCCAGGTCATACACAGAGCCCAAGGTAATAGAACTGCTATGAACAACAATGCAAAAGCAACTGAGTCAGGACTCAGACTGCCCTTTAAACCCCTCCTCAGGAAGCAGGTAGGAGGAGCAGCTCAGAGGAAGGAAGTAGGTAGGAGGGGACTACAGGAAGCACTGCACATAAAACAGATGCCTGCTGCATGCCTGAAGCCTCTCGCCTGCAGATGATGCTGAAAACAAGGTAAGCTGTACCACAAAGTGGTCATAAAATTTTACAGGATACCATTGGAACTTAAGGAAAACCCACAGTGTAAATTTCAAGAAAAATTTCTAGCTATGTTAAAAGAGGTGCTCGGGAGGGATATTATCACAAAACAGAAATTAAACTGTTTATATATTCCACATGCTGAAATAGTGTTTTTCTATCATATACCGAAATTCCATAAATGATTAGTTGACCCTCCTGGGCGCCCCATCATATCTGGTATAAACAGTATATCCTCCCACTTGTAGGAAATTATAAGTGTAGACCAGTTAGATGTCAAACATGTCCTTAATAAAGCAAAACATTTTAGAGTTTCTGTTACAGGTATTTTATATGATGTGAGGGACTTTAGCTGTTGCCAATCAAAACTAGTCTCTCATAGTGTGCAGCTGTGGCTCTCAGTAAATAGGACGTACAATGAGACAGATAGAATAGGAGAGCACCACCATTATGTGAAAGGACAAAATGATTCAGTGTATCAAGACACTTTGGATCGTGTCCAAAAGATGGCTTGGAAAATTTTCAAATATTACGGGTATAGAATTCACCTCCCAAAGATCTAATAACAGGTACCGTCATTTGTGCCGCAAAGAGGCGGAATTGATACACAAAATGAATAAGTGGACTCCCTCAGGGTTCATTGAGAACAGATATGAGCCAGCTGATACAATGTTGAAAAGAAATAGGCTGTATATGTGGGATATAAAGATCTATTAATTTAAACAATATGATATGCAGGATATGAAAATCTAAATTCTCCTTGAGCCCATTTTTTGAGACCTAATGAGGAGAAGTATAAAAGCTAGTTGATAAAATAGTGGAGTAAATTAGGTAAGATATATAGGGCAAAATTATTGACTAATGTATTTAATGACAGTCCAGTTTTTTTGGGGTTTTTTTTTTGGGTGTTTTTTTGGTTACAAAGATGTGTCCTTCCTATAGTCTGTTTTAAGTTTGCACACTCTGTATATCTGTGATTTTTAGTACTTGGGGGCTCTACTGTGTTTCCTTTTGAGGTTCTACGCCAGGCAATATATTTGTTTTAAGATTAGGGAATTAAGTTTCCGTCCTTCCGTTTTAAAGGGAAAGTGTCAATTTGCATGAGCGCCACTAAATTGCCAATCTCTTGAAGAGTACTGGATGGGCTGACAGCACTCAGGTATTCAATTGAGGGACAATGGTGTATTGTGTTTAGTTGTACATAAAGATGTGGGATGATGTTTTATTAGTTAAAACAGTTTGGAGGTAATCTGGTCGTAATATTCTGTAAGTACTACCACTCCCTGCCAAATATATTAGACCGATTGTGCTGTATCTAGATTATTATAGTAAAACATCCTAAAGAAGCCGGAAGTATGTATATACAAGGAGCTTGTTTTTGTCCAAAGGGATCGCTCTTAGAGGCTATTTTGCACTGGATCTATGCTTTTCTTTTTTTTTCTGCAGTAGTGGAGGTCAAGAGTGCAGTGCTGCCAGGGTCCCAAAGAGCGAGAGCTATATCGAGGCGTCTACTGAGCATGAGAGAGAGAAATAACACTCCCTGTTTTGTAAGGTAAATACCATGGCTCACAGGACATGGCCTGACAAAGCCACCATAAGCTTAAGGAAACCCAGAGCAGATGCCAGACCAAATTGAAGATCTGTAAATTGTAATTTATTTATTTATTTTTTTAAAGCATTTTACCAGGAAGGATGCATTGAGATTTGTGACTTTTTTCTCGTATGTCCTGGACTCTATCTATCAAAGAAGGTGAAAGGCTGAGCTGACCTTGCCAGGACTACAACCTGCGACCTTGTGCCTTGAACATATTCTACAGCTGGTGCATTAACCAACTGACCCATCAAACTGCAAAGAGAAATGTAATCCTGAACATTAAAGGTACACATGCTTATGTCCACAAGCGCCAAAAAATCCCCAGAGGACACAGCAGAAAGTACTGGATGCAGACATTATATAGCTCAGACCTCAGCAAGATTACAGAAATTGCCAAAATATCTCAGAACTGCAATAGAGAACCCTCCAGAGGCAATCCAGACTTCAACTATTCTTGGGGATGAAGACTTATTAGCAGATGACTTCTGTGTTTCCAGGACAGCTTATGAGATTGTAGTGAACACAGGGTTGGCTCAAGGAATTGGTCACTTGTGAATAATAATGGAGAATTAAAAAGCGAGACTTCTGAAGGAAATGATGACATGGTCTTACAGATATTTCCTTTGCACCTGTGTATTTCCACAGCACAAGAAAACAATGGGTTTTATCTCCTCCCTCCACCTGGTAGGACTGATCAAATTTGTATTCAAGTTCCACCCTTCCTACTCCCAGTTATCTTCTCTAGCCAAGCTGTACAGATTAGGAAACAAAATGAGTGTTAAGGGTGAGTGTGCTGTGGAGATACACAGAAGAAAAAGAAATCTCATCCTTTCTTCTGTGTACTTCATGTCACAAGAAAACAATGGGATATATCAAAGCATTAATCTAGGGAGGGCTTATACAGTAACTATTACCCTAAAATTACCAAAAGTGACAATATCCGTAAGCTATTGCACGTGAAGTGAGAAAACAGAATACTCCCTACCATGTTATAAAGGAATAACTGCTTGCAGCACCTGATGTCCAAACTTAGCATCTGCTGAGGCGCTGACCATTCATAATGTTTTAGAAATGTCAAGAAACTAGTACATGTTGCGGTCTTCAAATTTCTGCTGGAGAGGCACTAGCCTTGAGTGCCCAGTACGTTGAACTACTCTGCTTGACTGAGCTTTAAGTTTAGTGCTGGGTTTATTTTTGCCTTTTTATAAGCAGTACTGTTGCATTGTCGAATATATCTGGCTATAGATGGTTTTGATGCTGATGGACCCTTTATTTTGCCCTAGAAGTGTACAAATAGGGAGTCTGATGATAGGAGATCTTTGGTCCTTTGCAGATACATGGAAATTCACATGACCAAATCATGGAAATTCACATGACCAAATCTAAATTGTGTAATCTTTACACTTTTTCACAAGAAGGTTCTGACAAAAAGGTACATTTATTTCTTGATTTAAGTGAAACTCAGAGACCACTTTACCTCTAACAACTAGGTTTCATTCTGAGAACAATCTAGTCCTGGTGAACAGTCAAATATGGGGCTTGACATGATAAAGCCTGTAGCTCAGTAAACCTCTTAGATTTAATGTCAGTTAGCAACACTGTTTTCCAAGGTAGATGACTAATAGATATTTGGTTTAAAGGTTAAAATAATTGGGAATTTAGCAGCTGATGCAAAACAATATTTAAATCCCATGATGGCACTATTTCCCCAATTCTAGGCCAGGCGTTCTCAACTACCCTGATAAAGCATTTAACAATCTTCTTCCCGGTGTTTGACAAAGACTGCTGCTAGGGCCGATATCTGTATCTTAAAGTGGAACTTTCAACATTACATTGAAAGCATTTGTGCCAAAAGGCACAGGAAGGGACAGACAGCGCCTACTGCAAGATCCCAGCCGTGCCTGCCTTCTGAAGACATTCTCTCTCTTACTTATGCCAGACTTATACTGCAAATAACAAGTAATTCTATGTATATCGCTACCATATTAAGGATTTGGGGCTAAATGTAATGTTAGTGAAAGTTCCGCTTTAAGGGATGCTGGACTGAGTCCCATATCAAAACTCCTCCATAGGAATTCTAGGACAGCAGCTGTAGAGACTTCTTTCTTGGCTATGCTGTTGTGTATACACCAACACCTAAATGTCTTCCATATTCTATCATAAACCGTAATAGTGAAGTGTTTTCTTCCTGAAATGATTGTACTCGGCACTTTGAGTAACACAGATTATAATGTTCCTGCTCAGCCTCCATGCAGTTAAATTGAAAAACTGGGGTTTTGATGAAACAATGGGCCCTGCTTGAGAAGGTCCTTCTTGTCTAGAAGTGGCCAAGGTTTTTGGCTTGATAATTTCACCATCTCTGAATACCAGCTCGGACCTGGCCAATTTGGGGGCAATCAGAATGACTTCTTGTGCAGTTTTTCTTCTTGAGTACTTCCCGAACTAAAGGGACTGGAGGAAAAAATTATGTCCGAGAGAAGGTCCAAGACTGCTTCAGGGAAACCTGTCCTAATGCTTTTTTGTTCATTCATCTACAGAAAAATTCCTTGCATTGTGTGTTTTGGGGTTACCATCGGTTCTATGCCTGTAGTCCCCCATCTGCCGGTGACCTACTTGTAGACCTCCTGATTTAGAGAGCATTCCCCTGGATCCAATCTGGTTCTGCTTAAATAGTCTGCCTGACTTGTTTAGTGTCCCAGGAATGTGGGAGGCTGAGAACACCACTTACTTGTTCAATGCAGCACTCCTTGTTCCTTATGTATAGAGCTGTTGTCATATTGTTGGACTGAATATGGGTTGGTTTTCCTCTTAGGTAGTTTTGAAAGTGGAACAGTGACCTTTACTGGTCTTACCTGTAGGATGTTTGTAATTACCTCTCTCTCTAGAGGACCATTTTCCACAGACTGTCCTGGTGTTCCAAATGCCTCCCCATTCAACTGGGCTGGCATCAGTGTATTTCCCATTTGTGATCTGTCAAGGGAGTTTCCTTTTGTAGATGGATCTTTTTTGTCCACCAAAGCAATTGTCTTCTTGTTTCTGCTGAGAGGATTATTTGAGAAGGATCCTGTTGATGATGATTATAATGTCTGTATAAGTGGGCCTGGAGATGCCTGCAATGATACCGGGATCAGGGAATTACTGAATGGTGGATGCAATCACCCTCAGACATTTCATAAATAGATGGACAGTATGAAATTTCTCTTGAGAATGTTGTTGAGAATGTGCCAAAACTCCATTGTCCAAGAGAGACTGAACCGCCCCATTGTAAAGCTTGAGCTTTTCCTGTCCTTGAAGGGGAGCAAGAGGGGAAGAACCTGAAGAGGGGGGTGGATTTGAAGGGAATCCCCTTTCCCTCTGACAGCACTTACAATACCAACTGATCCTCAACACAGCCTGCCTCTCCACTCAAATAGTGATGCAGGCAACCCCCGACTGGTCGCGGACCACGGTTCAGAGAGTCATGCTGAAGGTTTGGTGGAGGTGCGTTTCGACCTCTACTGCTGCTTGGGCTTGGAGGTGGAATGCAGGACCTGAGGTGCCACTGGGTTCGCCCTAAACTTCTCGCCTTGTTTGGGACTAAAATGACGATGCCTCTTCGCCTGAGGAGTACGTTTAGGAACTTGAGGCAGTATTGTGCTCTTAACCCCAGTGGCCTCACTGATTAGTGTCTTCAGTTCCGGACCAAAAAGACAAGAACCCTGAAAAGGAAGAGAAATCAGCAATTTCTTAGAGATCAAGTCAGCAGACCAAATCTTCAGCCACAGCATGCAGTCACAAAAAGCAGATGCTTTGGCTTCAAGCCAAAGAGAATCCAAAAGAACATCCGTAACAATGTTGAGCTTCAGAAATGTTTGCCAAAAGTGATAGGTCAGCTTTATGGGTCACCTTTGCGTACAACAGTAGTCAGTTGCTCACTCCAAACTGCAACAGCCCTATTGACACATGCAGAAGCTAAGCGTCAAGTTTTCTGTAAGTCATATCTTTTAGAGACGCATCCGCAACAGCTAAAACTGTGGACATAGAAAGCCTAGAAATGGGTGATCAACCTGAGGAGTAGCCCACTGAGTCAAGGCAGCTTAAGAAAAGGGATGAAGTTTAGAGAACCTTTTAGACAGAGAGACTTATCAGGAGTATTCCACTCTGCCAGAATAATCTGATACAGAGCGTGATTAGGCAGAAAGACAGTGCTCGACTTCTTAGGCTTTTTAAAGACATCAGAAGTAGCCTGTGTCTACATGAGTAGAGGAAATATTTAAAGAGCTCAATACCGCCTTAACGAGACCCTCGGCAGAAGGCTCATGGTCAGCTTCAAAGGGGTCACCATAAAAGTGTGAAGAAACCACTTCAGAGCACACGCTATCCTCAGAGTCCCCATCTGATTCCTCCAGGGACAAATCAAATAAATCAGGACTGCCAGGAGCCTTAGAGGCTACAAACCTGTAGGAAGTAAGGGGTTTCCATGACTTAAAGGGATAGTAATACTTAAGTATTACTAATCCCTATAGTAAAGCCCTACTAAAAAAAACGTATTGCCCCCAGTGTCACCTCTCAAACTTTTATGGTTTGAAAGATGAACACTTCTAAAGTTGCCCTCTCCCTCCCCCGAAGTAAGCTTTGTAGCTGACTGAAGGGAAATCCGATCATAGATCATCAGGCAGCTCTGCAGCAGAGCCACGATCGCTGGGCTGGAGAGCCACCTGAAAGTCGTACGACTCTTCCCTGCAGTCAGCTAGAATGCTGACTACGGGGAAGGGGGAGGGCGAGGGCAACTTTAGAAGTGTTCATCTCTCAAACCATAAAGGTTTGAGAGATGACAGTGAGGGCTATACTATATGGATTAGTAATACTTAAGTATTAGTATCCCTTTAAGAACTCCTTGAATAGAGCAGAAACTGTGCCAGAGGATTAAGTCTTTGATCCAATGTGGCTCTTGATCATGGCTGGAAGGCCCAGGCGGAGACACAGGGGCTGCAGCACATGAGGGGCATAAATTCCCAGAAAACCACAAAGGAAGCCCTGAATTACAAGAGGAACTATGTGAGATGGGTCTGAGATGCCCCCGAGTCCTTAATCTTAGGCCTAGCCCATGTCCAAGTGGATCTGCCATCCAACAGAAGAAAAGTGTCAAGTCTGTAATTGAAGACCCATATACTGTTACCCAGATTAAGCATTTCACCCCGGATAGTTAGGGCAGTGGAGACAACTAGAATGAGCCATCTCCCAACTCAGTACTCAAAGTGGTTGCGGAGATATGTCCCAGAAACAGCTGTCCCATAGAGATCAATGGATCCTCGTGGCTATACGGTAAAATACTCTCTTAAAGGAGCAGAATTAAAATTTCACATAAAAATCTAAAAAGTGTTTAGAAAGTGTAAGCACACAAAAAACTATACACAGTATACAAAACAGACCCCCAGACGACCAAGACTGGCAGGGAAGGGGTTAAATACCACACAGAAAACAATGTAACAAAGATCCCAGATCAGCAGACATTAGGAAAGTAATAATACCCAACATTCTGGAGTTATAGGAAAACTCCAATGAACCCTTCTGCAAAACAGACAGTGGACCATAGCACTCAAAGGGTTGCTCACCGTTTCTGTAGGTTTTCTTGCTTCAGATTACCATTGTAAGGAAGAAGCCTAAGAGAGACTCCCCCTCTGGAGAGAGAGGGGCATGGGTTGCATGGTTCTCTCTCCCAGGGTTGAAAGGGTCCACAAGCAGCTCCTGTAAACTGGGCAACCCACCAAAGGGAAAACAGTAATGGTAATCCGCCTAATGGGGGAATTTGGACACCCCATATCCAGGGCTGGATTTGTCAGTAGGCAGACAAGGCACTTGCCTAGGGCGCCTGATTTTCAGGGGCGCCTGGCAATGGCCTTGCCACGCCCACCATTACAATTTCTGCCCCTGGGTGCATAATAACCTATTGCTGTGCCCATAGGCGTCCGGAGGGGGGGGCAAAGGGGGCACTTGCCCCCCCCCTTACAATTACCCTCCTCCATATAAATATGGGGGCTAGATGGGCTGGCCTGGGGGTCATATTATGGCTTTGCCCCCCCCCCCCCCTGGAAAAATGTCTAGGGACACCACTGGCTGTGTCCCTCTTAATTTGATAATGCGTGCTGTGTGCCTGTGCTCGCTCGTCCTGGAGGGAGTCGCGCTTGTACAGTAACAGTGTCACATCATGCATGTTGTAATTTTCCTTCTCAATCTCGACGGAAATGGCTGCCTTGTATTTTGTGCTGCCGGGGCTGCCCCATGTGACCCACTGCTGTGCCTGAGGCTGCATGCTGCTGCCTTTGTTCTCATTGGTAACCTCAGGACCTACTGTGATGTCACGATGCTGCCGTCAGTCATGAACGCAAGCCGCACAAGCAAAGCCGAAGACAGAAGTTACAGTGTCGGGAAGTAGCCTACACCTTAGGTTTGGGGCTGTCGGCTACAGAGAGCATAGCATTGGCCTTTGGAGAAGTGGTTCGGTCAGTGGAGGTACACAGTTGGTGGACGGTTCGGGTGGCAGTAGCACCATGCAGTAGCCCACAATTATTATTTGTAATGCAGTCATGACTCATGAACAGTACAATATAAAAAAATGTCACCATTCTTCATGTGATGTATTCATCAATATCCTATATAATAATTCGCTAAGTTGTGTGTAACGCCCGACATGCGCAGTAGACACTGCTGCGCGTGCGGCAGTCATTTGCAGTAGAGACTGGCCGCGGCTGATACAGAGCTGGGCGCTCCGAAGGAGTGTCCAGCTCTGTATCAGCCAAGGTGCGGGCAGTCTCCGCTGCGTGTGTCTGCCCCGCGACCGGCTGCCAGAGGCACTGTGGCCCGTGTAACGGGCTGTTCAACTAGTATTATATATATTTCCATGTGGTACTGGTGACATTATTTTAAATGATTATGACATTATAAAATTAAAGAGATGCTCTTAGAGCTAGCTCTGGTATGTACATACAACCCCTGGATTAGACCCACATGTGTGGTGCTGTGCACTAAGAGACCCAAAAGCATAACTAGGTCCGAAACATGGAGGAAAGGCTAAAGATAAGCCACTCTTCCACACAGTAGGTCTCTACAAATGAGACACTCAAACTCAAGAATGGGTAAAATTATAAAAAAAAATGTAAAAACACTAAGAGGAATGCTGCAGGAACCTAGAAATGTTGTGGATATCAACCCATATGACAGGCAAATGTAATTCATCCAATAAATGTACATAAACTGGATGTTCGTATTCCCATATGCTAATCCCAATCAAATGTCCTTACTGTCCTTTTTGATTATTTGATTATTGTGGGTACATCCACCTATCCAGTCATTGGATTGGGATTAGCATATGGGAATACTAACATCCAATGTATGTACATTTATTGTTGGATGAATTACATTTGCCTGTCATATGGGTTGATATCCACAGTATTTCTAGGTTCCTGTAGCATCCCTCTCTATTAGTGTTTTTAAATGTTTTTAATTTTTGACTACCAATGAAATAATTTTGTAGATTCAGGTACTCCTGAACCCGAAGTAGAGTCATTCGCGCACTTTGGCGCCAATTTTAACGGTGTGGGTGCTTTAAGTGTATTTAAACTTAGTTACACATATGTGGTGTGATCTTGAAAAAGGCCTCACTGTTGGCCGAAATGTCGATTTGAATAAATCCACTTTTGTTCACAATTGAAGAAGTTTCCTGTGCGTGCTTTCCCATTTCTGCTTTTGTTTGATATATTATATATATATATATATATATATATCTATCTCTCTCTCTCTCTCTCTCTATATATATATATATATATATATATATATATATATATATATATATATATATATATATATATATCTCTCTCTCTCTATATCTCTCTCTCTCTCTATATCTCTCTCTCTCTCTCTATATCTCTCTCTCTCTCTATATATATATATATATATATATATATCTCTCTCTCTCTCTATATATATATATATATATCTCTCTCTCTCTCTCTATATATATATATATATATATATATATATCTCTCTCTCTCTATATATATATATATATATATATATATCTCTCGCTCTCTATATATATATATATATATATATATATATATATATATATATATATATATATATATATATATCTATATCTCTCTCTCTCTATATATATATATATCTCTCTCTCTATCTCTATATATATATCTCTCTCTCTCTATATATATATATATATATATATATATATATATATATATATATCTCTCTCTCTCTCTCATATATATATATATCTCTCTCTCTCATATATATATATATATATCTCTCTCTCATATATATATATATATATATATATATATATATATATATATATATATATCTCATATATATCTCTCTCTCATATATATATATATCTCATATATATCTCTCTCTCATATATATATATATATATATATCTCATATATATCTCTCTCTCATATATATATATATATATATATATATATATATATATATATATATCTCATATATATCTCTCTCTCATATATATATATATATCTCATATATATCTCTCTCTCATATATATATATATATATATCTCTCATATATATCTCTCTCTCATATATATATATATATATATATATCTCTCATATATATCTCTCTCTCATATATATATATATATATCTCTCTCATATATATCTCTCTCATATATATATATCTCATATATATCTCTCTCTCATATATATATATATCTCTCTCTCTCATATATATATATATATATATATATATATATATATATATATATATATATCTATCTATCTCTCTCATATATATATATATATATATATCTATCTCTCATATATATATATATATATATATATCTCTCTCTCATATATATATATATATATATCTCTCTCTCATATATATATATATATCTCATATATATCTCTCTCTCATATATATATATATATCTCATATATATCTCTCTCTCATATATATATATATATCTCATATATATCTCTCTCTCATATATATATATATATCTCATATATATCTCTCTCTCATATATATATATATATCTCATATATATCTCTCTCTCATATATATATATATATATATATATATATATCTCATATATATCTCTCTCTCATATATATATATATATCTCTCATATATATCTCTCTCTCATATATATATATATATCTCATATATATCTCTCTCTCATATATATATATATATATCTCTCTCATATATATCTCTCTCTCTCATATATATATATATCTCATATATATCTCTCTCTCATATATATATATCTCATATATATCTCTCTCTCATATATATATATATATA